>KE150756.1:292209-306570 GCA_000411095.1 Aethionema arabicum
TTTTCCGTCGGAAATGTCCTCGGAAAAAAAGTGTTTTCTTGTAGTGTTTGGACGTCGTCGTGGTGTTCTTCGCTTTTGTTGTTATCTGGGTTGTAACCAAATTTTCCTCTTGAGCGTTAAATGTGCATTCGTCATGTTCTCTTCATCACATAAATTCACACGTTTTTCATGTACCTTCAGAGTTTCTATCAACTCTTCTTTCACCTTCAATTTTTCATAATCACTTCTCAACGCTTTCAGTTTGATCAATGGTACTTGTGCAAATCCTTGAAATTATGATTTCAAGGCATCTCACGCTTCCTTTGTTTCATGTTGTGAATTGGTCTCCATCGTCTCTGTCTTCAATCTCTTCTCCAGATTTTTTGCTGCTATTTTTGCAGAATTGATACGCTTTGATTTGCCCTAGAATCAGTAGAGCTCTCATACCATATTAGAAATCAATATCTCAAATTAGAAATTGATCCCTCATACAAGAAATGGTTCAAGAGCAAGGAAGAAGAAAAAAAGATCACAATTTTAACTTTTTATTATTATATAAAATTTATCTTTTGCATCACTCATACAATCTCTTAAATAGAGAAACAACATATGCCATCTACATGAAACGATGCATCCTTTCAACTTGTGGCTTTTCACCAAACAATAAACCTAAAATCACGTCTTTTAATTTAAATTAAATTAACTTATATAATTAAATTTGATTATATTTTAGCATTCCCTCATAATCAGATATCGGCTTCACTTCAGGCTTTCTTCTTCGATCTTCAACCTTTGCGATTTGTGCAACCACCACCATTCGACCATTTTTCTTCTTTGCTGATTTTTGGTGATTCTTCAATTTCACTAAATAGCATATGATATTCATCATCGTCATCTTCATGGCTTATGTGTGTCTTTCCGTACTTCCTCGTACTACACTATCTTGCAAAATGACCAATTTTGTCTTAACATTAACTTTCGTTGGATAAGGCTATTGTGTTCATCTATTGGAGTTCTAGCAACCTATAAGCTTTTCGAGAATAGACTAATCTACTATCATAAAATATGCAATTAGTCTAGTTTAAACATTAAGACTGATATTCTAACCTATTTGTGTCTAGTCGGTTCTACCATAAAATCATATAATTCATAAATCGTATGAGAGAACTACTCACACATAATTAGAGAACATAAAAACATAAGCATGAAATAAAACATAACTGAAATTGCAAATATATTAGACTAATAATATATATTTTTTAAGATTATATGTTATAACTTCCTAGTTTATACGAAAGGAAATAAAATCAATGCAAGTAAAATACACAAAACAATAGTAAATTTGTATAAATGAAATATTTGTGTTTTTGCTTATGTTCAGTACAATTTAATAGATAAAAATTTATTTGACAGGGGTTTGTTAGTATAAAATCTAAGCATTTCGGGAAAATATAATACATTGATGTAGTTTAAGAAAAACCTAAAGTCAGTATTAGTTTGTATATATTATTTCATAAACAAACTATTGAGGAGTTGCTTATGAATTCAACAATACATATTTTGATTCAATTTATGGAAGAATGATCGCTTAAATTTATTAATGAACTAATTAAACAGTATAATTATATGCTAAATGTGGTGAAAATAGAACCATAAATAACAAGGAATGAATATTGTATCATATAATAACGTTTAAGCTGTATTTCGTAAAAATAAAATAAAATAAAATCGTAACTTTGGGGTTAATCAATGAATTTGCATACAAGAAACATATATACTCATTCTCACAAAGGCACCAGCACATGCATACATATAAATACAGGTATATATCTTCATATGTATTATACGTAAAATTTGAATTCCACATGGGGAATTAATTTTAAAAAAATTAATCAATGCAAAGCAAATTTACGTAAGACTTAACTTCAACCCCCATGCAATTCACATAATACACTCAAAAACTTCTATATAAACTCACTTCAACATCATAATTAATCACCATCGAAACAAAACAATAAATACAATGGCAACAATTCTAAAATCTCACTTCTCTTTACTCATTTTTCTTATTGTTTTCTTTACGTTTTCAAGTATAACAAGCCAACAAGTATGCAACCCGGCCTGCAAAGCTAAAGAACCATTCAATTGCGACAATGCCCTCACATTTAATCGAACCGGATTTCCAAAGAATTTCACATTTGGTGCAGCTACTTCTGCTTACCAAATCGAAGGAGCTGCACATAGAGCAGTTAACGGTTGGGACTATTTTACTCATAGATATCCAGGTGAGTCTATATATATTCCTAGACATTTAATATGATTTTTCATTCATATATGTAAATAATTTGGTTTGTTATATATCGTAACAGAAAACGTTCCTGATCGTAGTAACGGAGACCTTGCTTGTAATTCCTATGATCTTTATAAGGTAAAGTGTAAGACAATTACTACAATATTTTTAATACATTCTATAGTTTTGTAACCCCAAAAATAATTATGCATACTTATATTCACGTTCTACAGGAGGATGTCGTACTACTCAAAAAATTAAACGTCCAAGCATACCGGTTTTCAGTAGCATGGTCAAGAGTCTTACCAAGTAAAATAAAAACAAAATTTAATATCAATATCGAGAAGTAATGAAATCAAAAAAACTTATTCATAAAACTCATATTTTTGTATTCTTCTTTACACTAATATTAGAGGGAAGATTGAGCGGAGGAATAGATGAAAATGGTATAACATACTACAATAATCTCATCAACGAATTAAAAGCAAATGGTAACTAATATATATATTTTAAATCACAATCACATCCACACTTATAATTTTTTTAACTTGTATATTAATTTGTGTGTTATATCGTGAACATAGGAATCGAACCATATGTTACTATATTTCATTGGGATATTCCCCAAACTCTAGAAGACGAATATAATGGGTTTTTAAGCCCACGAATAGTGTAAGTAAACAAGTTTGTTTGTTTATTTATTTTGTATGGTTGGGTGAATAATATCAAACAATTAATTTTTACAGGGAAGATTTCAAGAACTATGCAGAGCTTCTTTTCCAAAGATTTGGAGATAGAGTAAAGTTTTGGATCACTTTAAACCAACCATACTCTCTTGCAACGAAAGGTTACGGAGATGGATCATATCCACCAGGTCGTTGCACTGACTGTGAATTTGGAGGAGACTCAGGAACTGAACCTTATATTGTCGCACATCATCAACTCCTTGCTCATGCAGAAACTGTGTCTTTATACCGTAAAAGATATCAGGTATATATATAAATATTTATGCATACAAAAATTAAATGTTAATTATCATTCTCTTCCAGATTGTCTAACTCTCTTGTTTACAAAATTCAATACAGAAATTTCAAGGAGGAAAGATAGGAACAACCTTGATTGGAAGGTGGTTTGTCCCATTAAACGCAACTAGTAGTCTTGACGCTAGAGCTGCCAAACGTGCATTTCAATTCTTCGTTGGATGGTATGTTCAAATAATTTAAATCCACAATCTAAAAGATATGTTGAGATTAATATTTATAAATCTCTATATATATAAAGGTTCTTAGATCCATTGGTGTACGGAGATTATCCAAAGGTAATGAAAGAGATGGTAGGAGATAGGTTGCCAACATTTACACCTGAAGAGTCAGCTTTGGTTAAAGGATCGCTTGATTTTCTAGGATTGAACTATTATGTTACACAATATGCATCTGATGCACCTTCTCCCACCAAACCTAATGCATTGACTGATCCACGAGTTACTCTTAGTTGTACGTAAATCATATTCATAATTTTTTTTTCAACTATATATATATATATAACTAATTATTCATATTTTGATTACAGTCTATCGTAAAGAAGTTCCTATTGGTGTTCAGGTACGTATAAACCTAAATTAAAATATGTTAAATTTATATTCAACTTCGGAAAACTTATTTTAAGGTTTTTTATAGGCGCCTACATTCGTCTACTATCCTCCAGGTTTTCGTCAGATTCTAAATCACATAAAAAACAACTACAAAAACCCTCTTACTTACATCACTGAAAACGGTATAGGCACCAAATTACTTTCAACTGAATGCATATACATCAAAAATTTTATATTCTAACTTTAATCATATTTTTTTTCAAATTGAATTATGCTTAGGAGTTGCGGATCTTGGTAATCTAACGCTTCCTGATGCGTTAGCCGATAATGGACGAATCCAATGTCATTGTAGCCATCTTGCGTGTCTCAAATGCTCTATCGAGTAAGTTATCATTAGTATTATTATTTATTGTATATTTGTTTATAGTTCTAAAATTATTCAATATTTATAGTGATGGATGCAACGTGGGAGGATACTTTGCATGGTCTTCAATGGATAATTATGAATTTGGGAATGGTTATACTGTCCGGTTTGGTATGAATTGGGTTAATTTCACCAATCCTGCTGATAGAAGACAAAAAGATTCTGCTAAATGGTTTTCTAAATTCATCGCAAAATAAAAACATGTTATAATTTAAATTAAATAAGTGAAAACATAAATTAAACGTTTAATATTGTTGTAATTGACTAAAGTGTAAGTTGTTATATCTATGTTATCATAAATAAAAAGCTTATGGAGCTTTACATTTCATGTATACTAATTGGCCACGGTTGCAATTTTTCACTTTTAAATTTCCCATTGAACATAATTCATATTTGGTCGGTCCTTTAATGTACATGAAATTTGGTATTATTTAACCAACAAAGATACGTAAACAAATACGTTTATATATTAGATATTAATTATTTGATTATACATAAGATATTTTAAAGAAGTTTTATAAATGCAGCTATAACGTTATATGGAAAAGAATTACATAGAGAGGTTTTTTTAAGAAAAAAAATATAATTTGAGGGAATAAAAGAAAAAAAATATAACAATAATTAGCATATGCATATTTATTTAAATCATCAAAATTTAGTTAATATCATATACTGAAGGTTTTTTTTAATATAAATTGTAGTTAATCAAATGTTACATTCCGACTCCTAAGTTCCTAATACGGGAGAAGATACAAATTAAATTATTGTTATATAGACATAAATTAACTTAATAAAGGACTCTAAGAACATCCTTAATGCACACACCCAACAAAAATTTTAATTTTTCTTAAAAGAAGAGAGAGAAAGAAAGAATAGAAGAGAGAGATAGAGAGGGAGAAGAGAGAGGTAGTTCTTAAATTTTAAGAAAAATAATTAAATTAGAGATTTTCTTTATTTTTAAACACTTTATTCCTATAGAATCAATATAACCACTTTTTGTAAGACATTGCAATGTTTGCATTGCTGATGTTATAAGTTGTTCGGTTCATATATTCTCGGCAAATAACATAACTTATAATACTTAAATTTAAAAATAGTTGTTCATACAAAATTATTATCAAACAAAAACAAATATACTTAGTATAATCTTCAAAAACTTTCACTTTAAAATTTGTCTACATTACATGCATAAATATAATAACAATTACTAATCATTTCTATCATATATTGTATACATATTATATAACAATAGACAACTATCATGGACCATCATATACTTTTTCATATTTTAAACAAAAGTAGTCATTTTTGCTAAAAGGTTTTACATTAGACCATTTTTAAAATTTTCTTTTAAATTTAATTTATTTAGATGATTTTAGATTATTTCGAGATTTGAATTCGATTTGAGTTTAATCTGAAACTGAAATTAAAAAAAAAAATTAGAAACATTCGAGTGTTATAAATTTCAGATCGATTCGGTTCACATTAATTCAGATCGATACAAACAGGTAGGGTCGAATATTCGGGTATCCATTTGGTTTTGGTTCGATACTTTTTGTTATTCGGTTCTATGACTATAGAATTTTTTTTGTTTCTTTGAAAGTTTTGGCTCGATTCTGCTATTGTTCGGTTCTAGTTCGGATATTTGATAAGAAACTCCAAAAATATATTCGAAAAATTAAAAAATTACCCGAAAAAAAAAATATTCAATAACCCAAAAAAAAAAATCTAAAAAACCAAAAACCGGAAAAAATTATGGTTACTTGCATATATTCAATAGATATCAATTCAGATCTAGTTATTACAAAAATTAAGATCATTATGGTTACTTTTTGCTAAACCGAAATCAAACCGAACTCTTTTTCGGTTTGGTTCGGTTCGGTTCTGGTTTTTACCAGATCTATGAATATAGGATTAATTTGGTTCGGTTTAAATGCCATCCATACTTGGGACCATGTTTTACATTTATGAGAGGAATACGTAATTGGGGTTTTGCAGGTTGGAGATAGATAGAGAATTAGTTGTCCTACTCCCAACTACACGCCTTCAATGCCCGCCTCTCTCTCTCTCTCTCTATTTAGTCTCTCTCTTTAGTCTTCCTCGTTTTCTCCGTTAAGCTATGAAGATCATCATCGTCTCCCGAAGCGGCAGAGAAGTCCTCAAGGGTGCTCTCGAACTTCCTGATTCGGTATCTTTTCCCTCTTTTTTCTTACATCTCTCCGATCTCTAAATGCGTTTCACCATTTTGTTCTCTTTCGTCCCTCGATTTTCCCTCGAATTCATTCGATTGCCTTTTAATTTACCGCAGGCTACAGTTGCTGATCTACAGGACGCGTTTTACAAGAGAGGTGAGTTTAGGTTTCTCTGAAATTTTCCTTTTAGTAGTAAATTGACTTCGGGAATGTTGAACTAGATCCAATCTGATTTTCGATTTTATGGAGTAAATATAATTAGGCTAATGTTGATTTCTTGTAAATGTTTTTATTCAGTTAGTTGTGGCTTTTTGTGATGACTTCTCCTTCAGAAATTGATTCGTATGAGTCATAATCAAGATCTGTACTAGATTTGATCATGTTTTATGCTGATAAAGTTCAATTGCACTTCAATATTTCCTCTACTTATCTCTTAAAAACTTGTTTCTTGCTTTCATGGTTAGACATTGTTACTAAAAGAAACTTGTAAACCACCTTAAAGGCCTTTTCTTATTGATGGAACAGTCCCTTTTTAAGTTCTGATGTTTTCTTTTTAGATTTACCCTAATTTAGCACTTGATATGATCATATAGTATCTTCTTCTTTGAAAGAGATTCTTCAAATCATAATATGGTCAATTATAGAGTAGATTTTGACTCGAAACGAAAACTACAGAATCTCCTTCTAATATTGGTGACTTACCTCACACCCTGTTAAGGTTTTGTTTCAATGCCCAGAAGTGTTTTTGTTTTTCTCAATTGTCATTAATTATGTGTTGTTGCTATTTTTTGTTTCAACAGCTAAGAAGTTTTATCCGTCGAGGCAAAGACTGACTCTCCCTGTAACTCCTGGATCCAAAGATAAGCCTGTTGTCCTCACCGGTAAGAAATCACTTAAAGAGTACTGTGATGGAAACACTGACTCTTTAACTGTAGTCTTCAAAGACTTGGGGCCACAAGTTTCATACCGCACTCTCTTCTTCTTCGAGTATCTTGGTCCTCTGTTTATCTACCCAATCTTTTACTACTTCAATGTTTACAAATATCTTGGTTATAGCAACGAACGTGTGATCCATCCAGTCCAGAAGTATGCTATGTACTACTGGTGCTTTCACTACTTTAAACGGATCTTAGAAACATTTTTCGTCCATCGCTTCAGCCATGCAACCTCTCCAATTGCAAATGTGTTCCGGAACTGTGCTTATTACTGGACTTTTGGTGCTTACATTGCATATTACGTCAACCACCCGTTGTATACACCAGTCAGTGAACTCCAAATGAAGATTGGTTTTGGGTTTGGATTGATTTGTCAAGTGGCAAACTTTTACTGTCACATATTGCTTAAGAATCTGAGGAACCCTAACGGATCTGGAGGCTATCAGATACCAAAAGGTTTCCTCTTCAACATTGTCACATGTGCCAATTACACTACTGAGATCTACCAGTGGCTAGGATTCAATATCGCCACCCAGACAGTTGCAGGATATGTCTTCCTCATTGTTGCCACATCTATCATGACTAACTGGGCTCTCGGAAAGCATAGCCGCCTGAGAAAGGTAAAGCTTTCATCTTTGTTTTCCGTAAAAGATGGAACTTTAGACGTTTTTATTAGAAACGTGGTTTTTCAACGTAAACCCAATTGGCATATTGTTGGTTTCTATTCGAGAATTCCAACACGTCTCCTCGAGATAAAAGTTTCAACAAAACCTAATCCCATCACGGTTTGGAACCCACTTCTTGTCAGGGTCTACTAAGCTCTGATACCAGAGCTGGTCCCCGAAAATTTGGGTTCTCAAGCCAAACTGAAAAATATGGCCCTTTCTCTAAAAAAAATTCTTTTATTTTTGTTGGGATAATGGTAAAATAAACCATGTACTTTGTGTGTTTGGTGAAAAAATTCTATACTTTAAATTTGGTAACAAACCCTGTACTTTACTAAATTTAAGGTATAGGGTTTTTTTACCAAACGCATAAAGTACATAGTTTATTTTACTATTATCCCATTCTTGTTTAAATAATGTTTTTTAAGCTTTGGGATCCGAGACACAAGCTTCACTAGTCTGGTTTCAGGACCAGTCCTATCTGATACTATATTAGAAACATGAATATCTTAGTTAAAAACCAATTAACAATGAGTGAATATAGTTCATGTTCTATATATACTCATGTTGGTCTCTATCTTATATCGGACTCTAACATTTCTCATGTGGTATTTTTTGGTGTTTGTATTGTAGATATTTGATGGAAAAGATGGAAGACCCAAGTATCCACGAAGATGGGTGATTCTACCTCCATTTCTTTAGAAGCCATTGTTATAGTCTTGAAAGCTTAAATAAGGTTATAAAAGGGCTTAAGGGATTTTCTTTGTTACAAGAAAGATTCTTATTTATGTCTTAGATTGGAGTTTTTTCTTTACTTGTTTGTTTCTCATATAAAACCAAATGGTCTGTTCAGAATTTGCATCTGGTCTATCGAATATGTGAGACAGTGAGAGAGTTTGGTGATGCATGTGACTACGAATACAAACACGTGTAGCAAATATGATATAAAAAATGATTCAATTTCTTTCTTCAATGAATTAATGTACTATTAGTTACAATTCTTTTTTAACATTAATTTAGACTACAAACCCGATCTAATAGTTAAATTGTTCCGAAACAATTTACCATTTGTTCTATTTTATAAAATTTATTATAATCATAGTAATAACAAAATATAATAAAATAATTTTATTTTTATTTTTATTTTTCAACAAACCTTATATTTGTTGGACCAAAATAATTCAGTGATAAACAAGTGTTTATCTCTGATTCTTTTAGCATTCGAGTTCACCAAGGAATGACAAAAAAAAAAACCTTATATTTCATGACATGTATGAACCAAATTATATCTCAATACGTCAAATAAAAAAAAATTGTAAGTCTATCCTTAATTTAGTGGGATGTCTACAAAATCTATCGCTAATATTTATTTATATGTTATGGTTGATTTATGGACAAGTTTTCTAGTTTTAAATCGGTGACTAAAAATTAATATGTCAAAATTTTAACGTTTTCAATTTTAAATTGTTTTATCTCTAAAATTGATCCTCCAAACATATTGTCAAACTAATAACAATAATTTTTTTTTATTAATGTTACTAGTTATAGTTGCTACTTGCTAGTTACTCATAAATATCATTTATGGCTATCACTTATTGCCAATACTATCAACAAGATACAAACCACATCCAAACACTAATATCTTATATGTATGAATCATTTCTATAGATTATGTCATTTATAGATTCAGAACCGCCCATGAATCCAAAACAAGAGAAATTCGACCACTCGGTTTAAACTTGACCAAAAAACCATGCGAAATAATTTTTGACAATGAGAAAAATAGGTCTGAGTATTGAGGTACTCATTTGGTTTTGGTTCGGTATTTTTAGTTCTTCGGTTTTATGACTATAGAATTCATAGGTATCTTAAAATATTTTGGTTTGGTTATGGTTTGGTTCTGATTCAGATAATTGACTTGAAGAACCAAAAAAAATACTCGAAATAACCGAAAAAATATCCGAAAATTCGAAACCGAAAAAATACCCAAAAAACATATAATGAAATTAAAAAAAAATTATGGTTACTTTTAGATACCCAATAGATCTTGGTTTGGTTCCGGTTACTACTCGAGATCCATGAGTCTCAAGTTTGAGATCAAGTAGGTATTTTTGGCCTAAACCAGAATTGAACCGAACCCCTTTCTACGGTTCGGTTCTTTGACTCCGATATTTATGTCGGGAAAATCCAATGGATCTTGGTTTGGTTCCGGTTACTATTTGAGATACATGAGTCCCAAATTTGAGATCGAATAGGTACTTTTGGACGAAACCATAAGCGAACTTAACCCCTTTCTTCGGTTTGGTTCTTCGGTTCCGGTATTTATGTCGAAAAAATCCTACAAAATAACTTATAAATAAACTTTTAGAAAACCCCACGGTAATGAAATTTTCAAACTCTAAATTTTGATAAATATATTTTTAAACTCCAAACATCATAACCGGATTTTTAAATCAAAATTAAACTATAAACACAAAATTAAACTATAATTTCAAAACTAAATCCAAATATAATCCAAAATTTCAAATTTATATTCGAAACTTTTTTCATTAATCAAAAATAGTCAAAAATACCATACTTAAGAATCCTTCTGGTCTTAGTAATAGTCTACAACAAATTCTATTATCCATTTGTTTTGTTTGCTAGTTTTTCAGGCAAGAACGCTGTAAAAACTCTTTTGGAAAATACCTTCCTAATGTTTTTCATGATAGATTTATGAGATATCTACCTGTGAATCATTGACATACATAAATTTTTTTCATTTTAATTTTGAATTTAATTCATTTTTCTAAATATTAAAACCAGACAAAACTTACCTATGTTTTCTTATTACTATAATTGTCTCATGAAACAATTTCAAAATCAAAGCTTTCACTTAAATTAGAACCACCTTTTGTCTATCAATCAAGTCTACAAACTCTTGAACCATAACTTCTGCGAAAGTTCATCTCTCGTAGCCACAGCACCTACGTCCACAAACTTACAACGTCGTTGCCTATAATTCACGTCATGTTGTTGGTTAGAAGCAGCTGTATCATCCACCACTTTATCATCCATATCTATAAGAATGTTATGCAGTAAGCAACAAACAAAGATTATCCGCGGTAACCGGTTTCGATCCGGCATCCACATTACTCCGTTTATTATCCTCCATTTATCTTTCAATCTCGCCAATGCCGTCTCAGCGATCTTAGTTATCTCCGCGTGTCTCTTGTTGAATTCGGCTTGCGAAGGTGGTAAAGGTTTGTCTTGGTGTGGAGTTAGAAGCCATGGAAGAAGAGGAAAGCCTGAATCACCTGCAATGTATTCTCTTAGCTCGGTATCTTCCGAGAGTTTGATAGTTTCACCGTTTAGTCGCTTCCCTTTTTCGACATTTTTGAAGAATCCGGAGTTTTTTAGGACAATATCGTCACTTAGACTTCCAGGCCAACCGGTTATTATGTCGAGAAATCTCATGTCTGGGTCGACTACAGCTTGCAATATCATGCTGTAGTTCTTTTCACCGTCTAGCCAAACTTTGTTTGATGGTTCAACAGCTGGGAGGTTCATAACAACATGTGTAATGTCAATTGCGCCACAGCAGTTGGGTAGACCTGAGATTTTCTCAAATTTTGATTTGATTTCGTCGAAATTTGAAGGCCAGGAGAGATGGTGTAGACCTCTTTCTTCCATTGATTCCACAAAGCGCCATGTGATTTGGGAAACTGTTGACTGGTTCATACCAAAAGATTCTCCAATGATTGAGAGAGATTCACCAGAGCCTAGCCTCCTAAGTGCCACAGCTACACGGTCATTGAGAGATAAAGGTTTCCCATTTGAGTCGCTAAAGTTTGCAGGTTTTGCTGTGAAATCGTCTTTCACAAGAGAGCAAATGTAGTCAAATGTCTTCCTTGATACCTTGAAAATTGACTCAAATGTCTTTGGATCTTTTGACCCCAGTAACGGACCTTACAAAGAAAGATAGTCACATAGTAACAAATATCAACAACTTATAAAAGATCAAGCTTACTCCTTTTCAAACCAGACAAAAATATTTATATTGCAGTGAAAGAATCATGTAGATCCATCAATGTCAGCTCATTTCAAAGCTAATGCTGACCACTTTAATCAACCATTGCAAGAACTAAAAGAAGAATGCAAAACTAGTGATAATCTGCACCACGGATTTACACAGGAGACACTATAGAACAGTGAACAAAACATTTATCTCAAGTTCCACTGAATCCTAATATCCCTGACAGAGAAATTAAAATATCTTCAGAGTCTTAACGGTAACTCAATGTAATCATAGAATGAAACCTCTAAGCAAAATATATTCGTTAAGTTTCTCAGAAACCTGGCCTATTCAAACTCTGCTATGCCCAAAGTCAGAGATTCATATAAGGGAATATCATAAAATCCAACGCAGAAAGCAGGAAACTATAACCTCAAAACTACTTAAACTAGAAGAATTCATTACAAGTTCTTATATGTATCCACTCCAAAAGCAGCTCCTTCTAAAAGCCTAAGAACAACTCTATCTCCACTTAAACCACTCCCATGGATCATAGATAGCTCACTTTAGCCATCACAATGCTAAGAGAATTACACAGTTACTAACAAACAATAGATCGAGATCTCAAAATAACATAGCTGAATGTATAAGGATGAGAACATCTCTCGCCTACAGAAATTATTCCAATCTAGGTTACCAAATCATGCGTCCCTCAAACTGAATTTGACTTATCATCTTAAACCTAGAGCAAATCAACATTCAAAACGCGCAGTCTACAAAATCGATTTCAATGTACACGATAGATGAACATCTAATTCATGTAGATAAGCGACGAATCAAGTTAACTTCAACTACCTAAGAAACTGGTTTCGCGATTCAGAAAACGCTGCAAGATCATAATAGAAGCCAATGCACAACCAATAGACACAGTAAAAACAAAGGAACACGACATCGAATTTCTCACAGGATTAAATAAGACGCATACCAGAAATACGGCGAGAGAAGTCTTCCCACCAATCGAGCGGATGAGGTAAGTCGCTATGGAGAGCAGCAGAGGCAGCAGCAGCAGCGAGCAAGACACTCCGATCAACCTTTTTCTCTGCAGGTCTCTTCTTCTTCCTTATCGGTTTATTAGGTCCCATTAAAACCCCCAAAACGAAAACACTCTGACCAGCAATAGAAAGCAGAAAGCAAAGAAAGGAAAAAGCAGAGAATCGTCGGAGAAAATTTGCGAAACTAAAGAGTAGAAAAGAAACGGAGCGCTTGTGAGTGTGTCAATGGCGGGCCGGGACTTTGGGTTGTTGCGTTGGGTTTCAATTCTTGCTTGAGCATGCAATATAGAGAGAGAAAGAGAGATGGAGAGATATAGAGAGAGAAAGAGAGTATGGGTTATACGGAGGGAGAATATAACGTGGCTTGGACCAATTTTTTTTTTTACTTTATAGATCTATAAATATAAAAATGTCCAATAATGATATTCATTCTATAATTAACCTAACCTCCTGGCAAAAAAAAAAACTTAAGCTCATAAACTTTTCTACTTCAAAGGTTTTAATGTCGTTGTTGAACTAAATTGTAAAATAGATTAAAAAAGAAGAGTAAATAAAAATTAAAAAATAGAAAACAAAATAAATGTTGGAACATGGTAGTTTTTTTTCAACAATAAGGTAGTCAAGTAGCAAGTGTTTTCCTTTTAATTCTTAAAAAACAATCAAAATAAATAAAATAAGAAATAAAATAATTTTAAGATTTGGTTAAAAAAATAATAGTTATCTGCCTCGATTTTTATAGATAACAAAAGACTCGATTTTTATAGGTAACAAAAACCAATATTTGTATTTGATTTGAAAAAAGGGATATAATACTTTGAAAATTTTAAGATATCTACTAATTATCTTATTTGATTTGTTTGACATACTTTAGACATAAAAGTTATATCATATATACAAATTCAATATGTTATAACTTCCAAAATATAGATAAAATGTTTATTGAAAAAATAAAAGATTCACTAGTAAGCCAAAAAAAACATTTGACCAAACATTACAAGTTTGAAAAATAAAATTTTTAAATAAAATCTAAAATATGAGCATCGCCAACCTATACTTTAAATTTGACCAAACATTACAAGTAGGCCTGGGCATTCGGATTTTTCGGATAGTTCGGTTCGGATTTTTTAGATTTCGGGTTTTTCGGATTTTGAAAAATGGAACCATTCGGATTTTAAATTTACTTCGGATCGGTTCGGTTCGGATTTTTCGGGTTTCGGATCTTTCGGATTTAAAAAAAGT
>KE150758.1:7829-18787 GCA_000411095.1 Aethionema arabicum
AGAATTCCCCTTTGCGCTATGTTGATGCCCATGATCGTGGGCATGGATGCCATGGTCGTGCCCTTTGGTGATGACTTCATAATTTCACGAGTTTTTGCTCCGTTTCTCTTCATTTGTCTTTTCTTGGCTCTTTGATGTGAAATATACCTAAAATGCTCCAAATGCTCCTAAAGATAAAGATAAAGATAAAACTACGAAAACAAGGCTTGTAAATGTGTCAAAAGCACCCCCTATCATCATCTTAGAGGTCTGGTTCCTAGGTTTCGGGTTACGGTCTTAAGTTATTCAATGGTCATGCTTTTACAAGTTAGTTGAGTCTTTGCACGCTACATGTGATTTAGCTTGGGAACGGGAGAGCAAGTTATGTGAGTCTTTGCATGCTAGATGTGAGTCTTTGCATGCTAGATGACTGCAAGTTGTCGTGCGAGAGTGAGCCGGTATATATTCATGATAGATTTTGGGTTGTTTTACTTAGTGGATGGATAAATGTCTGACCATGAATCACATGAACCATGAATCCTAAAATGTAGCACTCTTTATTTATTGAATTTGATCGTATTTTTATTATGCATGAATAATGACAGTTCGAACCATTGCTTTTATATTCTTAGCTTTAGTATATTTTTAAAATGTTTACTATTTAACACTACTTCTTTGTGGGATCGATCCTTAATTATACTACAACACCTTCTGGATAGGTAGTCGAGGAAAATTTATCATGAATCCTCGTAGATCAATATCGTAAGCTAAGTACAAGTATTGACATTGAGTATGTGTAGTGGCATGTATAGATTGAAGTTTGATATCGTATAGTTGTATATTGTATGATTGTTTAGTGCTTTCGAGATATATGTTATATTGTGACTTTGAATATTTGAAGTAGAAGTCGTTGTTGAACGTTATGTGGTGAACAATTTGTTGATTGTAATACTATTGATAGTATCATGTTTATGTGTTTATATTGTCTATTGGATGTATAATAGGGTATTCAACTATCCAATGTACAAGTTCCTTGGACCTTGGGTAGTTGGATAAGGTCGGTTCTTCCCCCATTTAAGGTGACAAACATGAGCTTCTAGTTTGTATGTAGAGTGGATGTTTGGATCCCATCTTGCTTGTTGATTTCTTGAGTGGATGGATCGATCCTAATAGTATGAATACACATGTATAGTAGCTAAAGAAAGTTAAGGACAACTTAAGGAATGATTTAAAAGGAGTGAACCACAAAGTCTTAGGAAATGTTGAGGAATGTCATGGAACGGTTTAAGAAAACTTAAAAAATGACTTAAGGAATTACCAAGGAACGTTTAAGGAGGTTTAAAGGACGTGTTGACTTCAGGAACATATAACTAAAAAGACGTCCAAAGAGTTTTCAATAAGTGCTAAGTTAAGCAAGGACGTTAAACATTTAAAGATAGTGAGCTTGAGGACGAGCTCAAAAACAGGTGGGGGAGAATTGTAACATCCTGATTTTTTTAAGAACGATTACAAACACGCCTCAAGAAAGGTCCTAAAGATTTGCACGTACATTAATTAAACTAAGGAATTCAAGGTTTAAATCGAGTTAAAGGAACTTAAAGCAAAAATAAAACAACATGACAAGTCGGGTTACTAAGTGGGAAGTGAGTCGATAATTAAATACAAAATGGAAACATACATTTTAAATAGGTGACGAGGCCGTCAATATACAAAATTATAGTCAACTATATACAAGGGAATTAAATAGTCATGTGACTTAGTCTAAAATGGAAATATATGGAGGTGAAGGTAATTGCCAAAAGAGGAAAGTGTTTAAATTAATCTTTGGTGTTAGTTTAATGAAGAGAAGAGGAAATGCTTTCTAGAAGGTGGTCGTACGGACACGGGACCCCAACTTAAGACGCGGGTGAGTACGTGGGAAATCCATACTCTCGGCTAAGGCCAACGACCTTACAGACTACTTTTGGAGTTAGTATACTCTCGCCAATTAATTGGAAAAGGAAAAAAGAAAAAGCATGAGAGAGAAAGGGGGATAGCGATGGGTCTTGGAGAAAGGAGGACAGAGGAAACAAGGCTTGGGCCACCTGTTAAAAGAAGGCATCGGTGCCTTCTCTTTCTTCATGACAGAAACAAGCAATTTCCTGCAAGGTGAGCGATGGAAACGAAGCAACGGGAACATATCAGTGATGAGCTCAACTTCTCGAATCTAAGAAGCCGGGTATGGTTTATGTTCAAGCCGGGTATTGTTTATGTTCATGGTACAAGGTCCACGGGGTGGACGGCTGGATCTGAGGTCAAGACACCATTGATGGAGGAGAAGAGGTTGCGTCCGTACATGTTGAGAACGAAAGTGTGGCGTTCAGCGGCGGTAGGTGACAACAAGGGGAGGACTGAACTCATGGCTGGCTATAGATGCAGAAAAATAGTCAATGCTGGTGGGGGTTGATTGGAGAAGGTGACCGGAGTTAATGGAGGTAGCCAAAATTGATGGGCATGAGAATGATGTGATCATGATGACATGATGATGACATAGTGGTGACATGGAGGATGCCATATTAATGAAGAGGTGTCATTTTGGGAATAGGCCAAAAGTGTGTGTTGAAAGTGTGCTTTTGGCCTAAAGTGTCTAAAAGTTTAAGAATGGGTTTAGGCCTAGAGAGATGAAGGTCTATAATGTGTTTTAGAAACTAAGTGTTGGAATACAAGTTCCAAGTGCAAGTATCGATGTTCACCAAATATTTTATCGGGGTTCTTGGACGGATTAAGGTATGACGGGTTAACATGAACGTAGTAGGTTATTATCGTAATGCTTCTTATCGTTGTAGTGTGCTTGTCACTGTAGTGGTTCTTCTCATCATATTGTTTTGACTCTCATTGTAGTGGATTACGTGTATGGTTACAATCAGGGTCGTGCCTATCACATATTTTTTAAACATTTGTTTAAGGGTCCTATGTTTTTTTTAAATATTATGGGATCCAATATACCAATATTTTATATTTATAGGAATAGTTTATATTTATAGAAGTAATTTATATTTATATTAAAGGCCCAATTTTTTTTAAATATTGAGAAGTCCCATATATAAGTAGTTTAGAGTTCCAAATTTTTTTATCGTTTACGGACTCCAGTCCCTAGGCACGGCTCTGGTTACAATGTATGTTCAATGATTGTAGAATTGTTGGTCTTTCGATATTGTGTTGGAATCTTACTAAATCTTCATCGACTTACTGTTTCTATGCGTGCGGACTCGGATCCCGCATGTAGTTCTATGTTCTTCATGTGCAGGTCTCAGGGTTCGGGAGCCCGGAAGTAGCGGACGAAAGACGTCGGGATATCACCAAAGTTGCAAGTAGTATAGGACACATTTGTATATTTTGTTATTATGATGCATGATACTGAGATATTGTATGTTCATGTTGCATGTTATACAATTTGGTTTTATTATATGAGATTGTTAAAATTAAGGGTGTTACAATTTTTGTCCAAATAAAAATTAGAGTTAAAAAAAAAATATTTCATTAATGACCACTAGCCGAGACAGAAAATTATTTTAGGGAGGTCATAACATTTTTTTATCTTAAAATAGTTGCATAAAGTCATTAAAAAAAATACATAACCGATATTTCAAAATTTACCGGATCAATAATAATATTCTACGGAAGTTAATTACAAAAACCAAATTAAACTTACTTTATAATTTTTTTTTATTGTGGGTCAGTTGACTCTCGTTACCAACATACCAACATATAGCTCCACCACTGTTAACGACAATTTTGTAATTCTATTGTTCCAATTAGGTTTTTAGTCATTCGATGACATTTTTTAGATTATTTTAAGAATTTTCCCTTTTTATGTTAAGGACGCACCAACTATTTAACCGAAGGAAAACCATGCCGATAAGTTGAGTAAGTTCCCATCACAAATCAAACGCATTTAGCTCTCGGTCTAGTCACGTTTTAATTGTCTTGTATTTCGTGCTTCTAAACTTGGGAATTTCTTATACATTATTAGTCAAACCATTCTTCCAAATTACTTTATCAAAACCATTTGTCTTATTTTACTTTGATGTAAAAATCTCGTATTGTGGTAATCATTTAATTTGAAACATAACAGAAAAATGTTTCATTCAATTTCACAAACAAAAATAAAGTTACTTTTTAGTATTTTTTAAAGACCAAAATAAAACCTGGTTAAAACCTAAACATCTAGAAAAAAAAAAAAGCTAAACATCATAGTTCACTTTCCGTACGGGCGAAAGCAGTAACCAAACCCATGTGCACAGAGTTGATGTTTAGTAAACGTCTAAACGGCGTTTAAGATGTCAGCGCGTAAACAACTTAGAGTAACGGAGGTCCGTTAGAAAAAAATAGACGGAAAGGAAACAAAACACCGTTGTGACAATTGATTTAAGCAGTGTCTTGTGATTTAAACTACCATCGATGTCCGTTCTACTTTTACATAAAAGGAAAGCTCATCACTTAGTTTTCATCAACTTCTGAACTTACCTTTCATGGATTTGGCTACACCTTCTATTTTTGGTAACTCGAGTGGGCCCTTTACTTGTTCATCTTTCTCTCTCTCTCTCTTTCATTTTTTTTTTCTCCAAATATTATATCTCTTATGTCCTCTCCACCAAATCTCATATGAACAGAAAAAAATGGCGAGAGGGAAGATCCAGATCAAGAGAATAGAGAACCAGACAAATAGACAGGTGACGTACTCAAAGAGAAGAAATGGTTTGTTCAAGAAAGCACATGAGCTTACTGTTTTGTGCGATGCTAGGGTTTCTATTATCATGTTCTCTAGCTCCAACAAGCTTCACGAGTACATCAGCCCTAACACCACGTAACCTAACTATGTCTCCTTAAACACCACTCTTAGATAACCTTTCTTCTATTAATCAAATCTGGTCATTTTCTTGCTTACAGAACCAAGGAGATCATAGATCTGTACCAAACAGCTTCAGGAATCGATGTCTGGAGCACTCAATACGAGGTGAGGTTTTCTTCTTCGTCTTCTTGATTTGTGTAAATTGTGTTTCCCGCTTGGTGAATCGGTGTTTTCTTGCTGTAGAGAATGCAAGAAACGAAGAGAAAACTGCTGGAGACTAACAGAAATCTCAGGACGCAAATCAAGTATTTGTTTCTTACTCTTAACTCTCTTAATTTCTTCATATTGAGACAAATTAATAATAGTTAAAAACTGTAGGCAGAGGCTAGGCGATTGTTTAGATGAACTTGACTTTGACGAGTTACATCACCTTGAAGAAGAAATGGATAACACTTTCAGACTCGTTCGTGAGCGCAAGGTCTCATCATCATTCTCTTAGGGTTTCAGACATGCTTTTACTCATTAGTTTCTTCTTTTTGTTGTTTTTGTTCATATTTAATTATAGTAATAGGTATCAAATAAGGAAACATTTGGCTTACTGCTGAATAATTTAACTCATTATCATTTTATACGTTGCTACAGATGAAATCCCTTAGCAATCAGATCGAGACTACCAAGAAAAAGGTTCCCTCACTCTCCTAATTATCAAATCTCTGTTATGATATCTCTCTCAATAATTTTTATGATTAGGAAAACCATACTATTAAACGTAATCAACTTTTTAACGCTTCCCAGCTTTTCAAACTTTATATTAAACTTTTCTAGTAATATTTTATATTGAACAGTGTCTTAACTACTTTCTATTTTAAATCAAGATTTTGAAGAACTCATGAAACTTCAAATGAGATAATTATAGTGGAAATAATGTCTTAATTAATTGATTGAGATTATCTTCATTTTAGCTTATGTTGTTTGCTTAATTCCAGAACAAAAGTCAACAAGACATACAGAAGAATCTCATACATGAGCTGGTAACATCTCTCGCTTCTTCTTGTCTTTTTTACTTAAGGGGAGTCTCTATAATCGAAGTAAATTCAAACAAGATCAAATTTGAAAATAGATAATACTATGAATCAGGAACTAAGGGCAGAAGACCCTCACTACGGTCTAGTGGACAATGGAGGTGACTATGATTCAGTACTTGGATATCAGATTGAAGGGTCTCGTGGTTACGCTCTTCGTTACCACCAGAATCATAACAACCATCACTATTCCAGCCATGCCCTCCATGCCCCATCTGCCTCTGATATCATCACATTTCACCTTCTCGAGTAATGTTTCAAAAAAAAACTTTGTTTATTGTCTATCCTACTGCTTAGCCCATAAGAGTGACCCTCTTTAAACCCTTAAACTGGTCATGTTTGTATGTTTATTTACTTTTCTATTTGAAACCTTCAAACTATGGATTGTGATGTCTACCTTAATGTTTTTGGTGTCTCTGGATGGAGTGTTTTTAAGACTTTTATATCATTTCTCTTATTATTGATATGACCCCAGTCTGACTATCATATTTTTAATGCAAACTCTTTCTTAACTTATTATATTTGTCTATTGTCTCGATTTATATGATCATGAATAGTTTGGAAAACTATACCTTCTTCTGTTTTTATTAATTTGGTATATATTATATAGTAATAGTAAATATTGTGACACCGACTTTAAAAAAAACTTACAAGTACTTATATTACATTAAAAAATAAGAAAAATCCATTAAATCACATTTGATATAAACGTGATTATACGGGAATAGATTGAGAGCACCTGATGAACAAATCGGATAAGTTATGTATGCATGGTGGTTCAGGTGCTGTTGTTTAGTTTGTGTTTCACGATGATGAACGAAAAAATAGAGTATGGAAAATAACCAAACTTTATTGGCTTCTTGTATTACAACTATTATTGTGTATCGCAACGATTAGCCTCAATTCATACTTATACAAATGAAATCATGTATTGAGGAGTCACGACTCTTGATGAACGACACGACTTACAATTGTAACTTTTAATTTAATAACTGACATATACGAATGTGGCTTTGCGTTTACGAGATGGATTATACTTCAACACTTCCCTTTAATGATATCTCGACTTCACTACAATCTTCCTTCTAAGTTCTTTCAACTTTGAAACGCTCAATGTCTTTGTGAATATGTCTCCAAGTTGGTCTTCCCCTTTACAAAATTCGATTTGAATGATTCCCTTTTGCTTGACTTCACATACAAAATGGTATTTGATCTCTATGTGTTTTGTTCTTCTTTGTTGCACCAGATTCGTTTCGATTGCTATTACGGATTTGTTGTCACATAAGATGAGAGTTCCTTCTTCAAACTTTTGTCCAAAAGTCGTTGTAATCATATGGCTTGGGGATACACCTAGATTTGTGCCGATATTATGACTTGTTTTGGTTGTATTTTCTATGTTTTTAGTATGTTTTTGTACGATTTTAGGCAATAATGACGTTTGGTAAATCTAAAGTGTTTGGAGTGCGAAAGATGGAAAAAGTGAAGAAATTGAGTAAAAAGCCTCAACATCATCCTATCTTGAACACGAAGATCGATCCATCTTAACACATGTAAAGAAATCAAGTCAGTAGAACATAGATCGAGCGGTTTTCCTGATCAAAATCGCCCTATCTCTCCACCCGCGTTGAATGAAGAATCGAGAGCACAAATCACCCGATTTCACCTACACTAATCGGACGATACAACCTTTTTCCAAAATTTAGAATTCATAATTTTTCATCGTATCGGGCAATTTCAAGACCCAGATCGGGCAATACTCGAACTTAAAAAAAATGAATATTCGCTAAATTTTTGCTAGGTTTCACCTAGATCTTGGGTGCCATAAATATTTAACATCCTAGTATCTTAGAAAGAGGGCGAGACACGATTTTCAGAAGAGAACAACAAGAAATAGGCGACTTGAAAATTGGAGAAGAAGATTGAGAAGAACTCTTATTATTGTTGTTTTGCTTCAAATTTCAACACTTACTATTGGGAGAAGATTTCTAAGCCATTATTTACTTTTATTAAGTTTAATAAAAAAGTTTTTTGCATAATAAAAACATTTTTGCATGATTTTATTTATCTTTCTGCTAATGAACTCATTATCTATGTGTGAGTAGTTAGGTAGTTAGACTTAGGATTTTCCCTACGGATTGTAATCAATGGTTAGACATAAATATGCTTAATTATCATTTGTTCCTTCATTTAGTGTTGAGATTAATGTCTGAAGTAGTCTGTTCACCTAGTTCATGATGGTAGATTTAATCTATCTTGTCGAAAGCTTATAGGTTGTTTGATAGCCACTAGTTTGAGTGATGTGAATAGTTCACGGTGGGAGTTAGTTCACGGTGACATATCTTGCATGCATTATAGAACATGAAAGATATGTCAACGGTCTGCTAAACTCAACTCTCATTGTGATCTAGCAAGAACCACTCCATCTAGTGGATTCGAGATAGCCTACGAGCTTCTAGCAAACTAGATTATCCTAATGTCAAGAACTAGATGGCCAATCCCAACTCATGTATTAATAATGACACTAGGTCAAGGAACATAAGATTATTCTGTCTATTTGTGTCTAACCATTACATCACAATTCTTAGAACATCCTAAAGCTAACTAAAGAAATAATCAGGCATATTATACGAAACAAAAACCATAATAACAATAGAAATAAACATGAAAAACTCAAATATATAAATAAAACTAACAAGATTCAAAGGAATTTATAAGAGTAATGCATGTAACTTAAGCATGAAAAGTAGAAAATCCTTGATCCCAACAAAGAACGACAAAAGAGACTAAAAATGGCTAAGAGAGGTGAAAATGAATTTGATATAAGATCTGAGCAATCGGAGCTTAAGGACGGTTATGGTCGAAGGGCGCTATCTACTAGGTTCTGGGACGTTTAGGGTGGTGGGAACTAAACAACTGGTCGAACGACTCTCTTTGTTTAGTCCAAATGATGTAACGGGGTGGAGTGAAGTGACACCACCCAAGCTATGGTAAGGTCCGTGATAAGTAGGATGAACTCGGAAAGCAATGGGAAACCACAAGCTTTAGAGTCCGGTGAACAAACTTAGGAGAAGAACTGCCGATTTTATTAATTACGTAAAACTTGTTGTTACAAAGCCGAGAAAGAGCTTTATAATTAGCTCGGCGGTGGTGAACTTCTAGGGTCTAAGAACTGAACGCAATACAACAAAAAAAAAAAACAAAATACTAGAGTTATTATGCGAAAAATATGGAAGATATGCTATTCTACGAAAAATGGAAAGTACCGCCTAAGGAGAGAATCTGCAAAATAAAGGAAGTCCTAAGTTAAATTGATAAGTAAAAAATCACGGACTCAGTTAGGCTTTTGTTGAAAAACTGGGTCGACGGTCATCCACTCCCTTGTGTGTGTGTGGCCTCAATGACAAGTAGATTGGTGTTGTCGTGTTATCTCAAGAACGACCAAGTCTCCTTATCCGTCGTGGATGGTGGTCTTGCTTCCTTGTCATTTTGATCCTGGTCTTGGACGCCTTCTTGTATTTCCTGATCTTGATCTTTGTCGGTTTCTTGATATCATTGGTCTTAGTCATGGTTGTTGGTCGTTTGGGCGATCACATTGTTGATGACCTTCTCAAATTCTTTCATGGGCTTCCTTGTTCTGGATCGCGTCCTCGGTGCATTATTCATGGTCACTATGAAGTATTCTAGTTCTCTGAGGGTTGTGTCTTCTTGGGGTCCTCTTAGGGCGATATCCACATCATTCCCTCCCCTTGAGAAGACTCTGACCTCATAATGGTATCATTTACATCAAAGGAGCTAAATCAACAATATTAAACGTGTGGGAAATCTAGAACTCACCTGGAAGTTCAAGACAATAAGCATTGTTGTTGGCGCGTTCTAGCACACAGAATGGTCTGTCTCTTCATGAGGAAAGCTTGAATCGCCTTTGGTTAGGGAACTGTTTCGGTCTCATGTGCAGCTATACCCACTTGTTTGGTTCAAAGATCATCTCCTTGCGTCCTTTGTCCGCCCGTTTCTTGTATTGGAGGGTCTTCTTCTCCAATTTCTCGATCACTTTCTGGTGCAACTTCTTGATGGTATGAGCTTTAGTGATCCCGTCTTGGCTCACTTGATCTATTGGCGCCAATGGTTTGAGAGCAAGTGGTGCTTCCGGCTTAAATCCATAGACAACCTCAAATGGTGAAAGCTTAGTAGTCAAGTGTGACGCATGGTTATATGCAAACTCAACAAACAGAATACAGTCAAGCCAATTCTTAAGGTTTTTACCAACCGTGGCTTTTAAAAGAGCCGATAGGGTGCGGTTGACCACTCAGTCTAATCGTCCGTCTGTCGGTGGCAAGTGGTGGAAAAGAGAAACTTAGTTCTGAGCTTTCTCCACAATATTCTATTGAAATGACTCAAGAACTTAACGTTAGGATCTGAGGCGATGGTCCTAGGTAAACCATGTAAACGGACTACCTCTTTAAAGAAAAGGTCGGTCGTTTTTGTTGCATCATTTGTCTTGATACACGGTATGAAATGGGTTATCTTTGAGAACCGGCCCACTATAACGAAGATGGAGTCCTTGTTCTTGATCTTCCGTAAGCCTAGCACAAAGTCCATGAAAACATCTACCCAAGGCATGTTATGAATAGGTAATGGCATATAAAGATGGTAAGGATGGGACCTGAGTTTAGTTTTAAGGATGGTGACACATTTGGCGCAAAACCTCTCAACGTATCGCTTCAGATGCGACCATAAGAATGCTCTACTATGGCGCTCAACGTCTTGTCCACTCCGAAATGTCCCATAAGCCCTCTGATCGGTGCTATTTTGTGACGATTTCATAGTTCAATTAACCTATAATTTGATTAGTTTTGTAGTGATTTTGCAGGAATCTAGGTAAAAATTACACAAGATAAGAGAGAGAAGATCAAGAGAGAAAATGAGCCAAAATAGAAGAAAATCAGCAAGAAAACATCAAGACCTTGAAGTCGCATTTCAAACGGATCAAATCGGAACAATATAGCACAAGATACAAGTCTAAGAAGTGTATCGATAGTAACACCTCCAAGTGTTACTATCGATGG
>KE150759.1:0-20451 GCA_000411095.1 Aethionema arabicum
CCCCCCCCCGATTGAATGATTACCTTTTATAAGTCTCGTTTATGGCGCATTCTAATGTTATGAACATGCTTCTTGAATATCGAGGTGGACAATGATTTGGTGAAAAGATCTCCAGCGTTGTCGCATGATTGACCATACTTCATTTCAATTACTTTGTCTTTCTCGAGCTCTTGAGTATATGAGAACATCTTGGGTGGTATATGTTTGGTTTTGTCGTTCTTGATATATCCTTCTTTGGTTTGGACGACACATGTTGCATTATCTTCATAGATAATAGTTAGCGTTGAATTATTTTGGATTCCATTGCTGATCTGATGTGTTGACTTATTGAGATCTCATCCATACACATTCTCTACTTGCTTCAAGTAGTGTAATGAGTTGAGCATGATTTGCAGAAGTAGCTACAAGTGTTTGCTTCTGGGATCGCTAAGATATTGCGGTGCTCCCGACCGTGAATAAATATCCTGTTTGTAATCGAGCTTTATGTGGATCACACAAGTATCATGCATCTGCAAAACTAACCATTTGACCTTCTAGGTCATTAGGGTAAAATAATCATAATTCAATCGTCCCTTGGAGATAACACAAGACATGTTTAATTTCATTCCAATGTCTTTGCGTAGGTGACGAGCTGAATCTTGCCAATAAGTTAATGATAAAAAATATGTCAGGTCTAGTGCAGTTTGCTAGGTACATTAGGGCTCCAATTGCACACTTTCGGACCAAGTATCTTTTCATTTTCATCATGTGGTCGGAATGAATCATTCTCAACGTTGAGTGATCTAACAACCATTGGAGTACTTAAATGAGTTGTTTTATCCATATTAAATCGTTTAGTTACTCTTCTGGTATATCTTGGTTGATGTACAAATATATCATTTGGATAATGCTTAATTTCTAGGTCAAGACATTACTTTGTCTGTCCGAGATCTTTCATCTCAAATTCTCCTTTTAAGTAATTTTATGCATTTTATATTTTTTTTAGTTCCAATGATATTAAGATCATCAACATACACTACGATGATTACAAATCCGAATATTGTTTTCTTAATTAATGATGGTCTTATGATCAATTTACCAAGAGAACAGGCCGCACATGTCATCCTATTCTTGTGATAAATCTCTTGGATTGTCAATGAATGCCCATGAGTTCTCGATTATTTTTTGCATCATACTTGTGTCTGGATGACCAAGGCGATCGTACCATAAAGTTAAATCTTCAAGATTTTTCTTTTTCACTAAATGTGATTCTACCGCATCGCATCGTAAGAATTATGATGTAACCCCAAAGGAAGTTTTGGTATTTTCTTTAATATGAGTTCTTTTGCCGGACTCATACAAAATTATATACATGTATTTATTTCCGTCCTCAGTTGGAGACTAAGTGTCTAGTCCTTGATGGTATATGTCTTTAAAGCTCAATAAATTCCTTTTTGAATCCGGAGAATATAAAGCATTATTTATAGAAAACTTTATTCCATTTGGTAATGTAAAATTTGTTTTACCAGTTCTTTCTATCAAGTCTGTAGAATCTGATATAGTATTGATAATTATATTTGTCGGTTTTATAATTGAGAAAAAACTTCTATCTTTTAAGATAGTGTGTGTTGTTTGACTATCTACAATACAAATTTCTCTAACCTTTTGTTTTGGAAATGTTTCATAGTGTTCCATTTCTGAAATAAGATAAAGTTTTATAATATAAAATTATTGAATATCACATACAATAATGATAAAAGTCTTAATACATATAAGCAAATATAAACCTATTATAAGGCATAACTTAAGACTCTTTCAGCAGTCTTATTATAATCTTTTCAATTTCTTGCAAATTCGGTCTCGTCGAAATCTCCAACAAAGTCGGAAGCATCTAGGTATTCCATACCCTCACAGTGTTCCATGAGATTCACTTCTTTCCCTTTTCCTTTGCCATACTTTGTGTATAGTTCACAAAGGTGGGCAGGAGTTGGACATGTTCTAGAGCAATGCCCTTTTGATCCACATTTGAACATACGTCTTCCTACTTCTGGGATCTATCCATCTAGGATCCTCCTCCTTTGGAGGCACTTTCAGGTCGGGTCATTTATTGGACTCTCTGTCTTCAGGGCCTTAACCTTTACCCCGACCGCGATTAAATCGACGACCGTGATCCCGAGATGTTTTACCTTCATTCTTCCAGATTTTAGTATCCATTGTATTCACTTCAGGGAATGCTTTGGTACATATAGGTTGAGCATTGTGGTTTTTAATGAGAAGCTCATTATTCTTTTCAGTTATCATAAGCACCAAAATTAACTCGGAGAATCTTGTAAAGTTACAATTTTTGTATTGTTGTTGAAGGACATGATGGTCTTTGTGGAAAGTTTCATAAGTCTTATCGAGCATATCAACTTCTGATATAGGCTTTCCACAAAATCTCAATTGTTGCATTATCCTTAACATAACTAATTGTAGTGCTCTACTTTTTTAAAGTGTTGGAACCGAAATTAAAGTTCTTAAACTCGCCGTAGGCAAGGGGGAGAGTAATATCCCTTTGGTTGTCAAACCGTTCTTTCAAAGCTTTCCACAACTCATTTGGGTCTCTTAACTAAGCATAATCGTGTCTTGGATTTTCATCGACATGCTTCCTCGGAAAGATTATGACTTTCGCCTTTTCCTGAGGTGTTGTCTCATTATCATCAGTAATCGTGTCTAATAATGCTAATGAGACAAGATGCATTTTTACATATGTAGTCCATTCGATGTAATTTGTTCCAGTTATATTTAGTGTCGAAAATTGAAGTTTTTTGATGTTTGCCATTTATTTTCTAAAATTAAAACAAACAACACTCTATTCATTTTATTTCATACGATATTTATTTAACATAAATCACATGCATTACGAAGACATGCGACAATAAAGAAAAATATTATGGACAACAACAAATCAAGGCTTGCGTTAAACTCAGTCAGCGTTAATGGTGCGAATGGTGTGGAATCGCTAGAAGATATTAAAACCGTGATTGCGGTGAATATCCCCCTGATGAAAACGAAAAAATCTGCTAACCATTTTTTTCTTTGAAAGAAAGTTTTAGAAATTTTTTGAGAGATTTTAAGAGAGTTTTGGAGAGATTTTTTTAATATGATTTTGTATAAGAAATGAATGAAAGATGAGTGTATATATAGATGAAAAAAATTGTTCATAGCCGTTGAAATGAGGTAAAAAGTTTGAATTTTTTTTTGACTTTAGATGTTGGGAGGGAAGAAATCCCCAAAAAAATCATCTGAAAATTTTTAGCCGATTTGATAAAATTTCTTTTATTTTGAAAATTATATTTTATAAAAATTCTTTATAATTTTGAAATTAATTTTGTATCAAGCCGGCATAGCCTCCACTGATAATAAAATATGAATTTTAGCGGCAAAGCGGCTTCGTCAATGTTTAGGAGGTTAAACCATCCATATGCAGTATGAACAAAATATTATTTAGGAGGTCAAACCTTTCATATGTATAATAAATAATTAAGTAATATTTAAGAAGTTAAACCGTCCATAATTATGATTAGTAAATAAATATATTAACAACATAATTATTCCCTAAACGTGCGAACATAGTATATTGTACTGATAATGTGTTATAAATATGTACAAAGAATCGATTAGAATCTGGACCGCTTGATCGGAAGGTCGCAATTTTAGAGAGAGAAACTAGAGAGAAAGAGTTTATTATATATTGATTTTCGAGTTGTGATTTACAAATGAACTAACGACGACTATTTATAGAATTCTGAAATTACCATTGATGTGTGCTCTACAACGGTATATTCAAAAGTTACGATTGTCGTAATATAAATAGTAATCATAATATAAATAATTGTCGTAATATAAATAATAGTCATAATTTGAATAATACTTTTCTAACAGTTTTTTATATATTTAACATAATCAAATAATTATAATGTAAAACTTAGGAATTTACATCTTCAACAACTTAATGTTTCAGCCACTTCAAACTACAACTCTACTATAAACATTCTCAATCGAAATCGAAAGTACTCTTGCGTTAACAAAAAAAACTAAGAAAAATTGTAGGAGGAAGATTACCTATTAATTTTCCATTTGTAATTTCTTTCATCAATTTTCCAAAATTTCTAGATTAATTTATATTAGACTAATGGGATAGGTTTGGTTTGTCGTATAACAAAATTATAATAATAAACGTCAAGGGAGAGAGAGATAGATAGAGTAGTTAATATCGGTGGTTTTCTGCTCATCTACTTAAACCACCTCCTTCCTTTATTCAATTCTCCTTCTCTCTCTCTCCTTAAAAACCCCATTTTTATACCTCGACTCCTCCCAAGCTTTACTGATCTCTGCTTTCTCATGGAGATCTGCGCTTACTCTCAATTCTTCAAATCTCAGCCCATCTGGCTTCTCTTTCTCTTCGCTCTTGGCTCCATTTCCATCTTCAAATTCCTCTTTTCTCTCCTCAAATCCTTCTACATCTACTTCCTCCGTCCCGCTAAAAATCTCCGTCGATATGGATCATGGGCACTCATTACCGGCCCCACCGATGGTATCGGAAAGGCTTTCGCCTTTCAGCTTGCTCAGAAAGGTCTTAATCTCGTCCTCGTTGCTCGTAATCCCGAGAAATTGAACGATGTTTCTAATGCAATCCGATCTAAGTACTCTAACACTCAGATCAAGACTGTAGTCATGGATTTCTCTGAAGATATCGATGAAGGTGTTAAACGGATCAAGGAGACAATCGAGGGTTTAGAAATTGGGCTTTTATTCAATAATGCTGGAATGTCGTATCCTTTCGCTAAGTACTTTCACGAAGTTGATGAGGATTTGATTAATAATTTGATCAAAATCAATGTTGAAGGAACAACAAAAGTTACTCAAGCTGTTTTGCCTATTATGCTTAAGAGGAAGCGAGGCGCCATAGTTAATATGGGATCTGGTGCTGCAGCTCTTATCCCTTCATATCCTTTCTACACTGTTTATGCCGGCGCCAAAACGTAAACCTAGAACTTCTCTTTTTTGCCCCTAAATCTTTGAATTGCTTTGTTTGACTTGGAGTTTTGACATTGTTGTTTCGATTTCTTGTAGCTACGTGGATCAATTCACAAAGTGTCTAAATGTTGAGTACAAGAAGAGTGGAATTGATGTTCAATGCCAGGTACTTTCTTAATTTTGAGATCTGGAAATGGTTTCAAGTGTATCTCTGGTAGCAGTTTTTGGTTTAGAGAAATCTAATTTTGCGCTCACAAGTTTTGTGTGACAATTGAATACATGATTATATTGTGTGAAACGTGTTTCATTGAATTGAATCTCTAGAAGTTTTGTTGCTATATTTATCATTGTTTCTTCCCCAATTTTGACCCTGATTTTGTTCAATTAGTAACCTATGAAAGGCTGATGATGTTTTCGAAAAACAGCTTTCGTATTATGCTAAGTGGTTTTCTTGCAAAATAACTATTCCCTAGGCTTAATATCTCTGATCTGAGATCTCATTTCTGGTTTCTTATTGAGGCTCTGTTTGTAGAAGTATGCTAAGGATTCATTGATTTGAGTGTATATATAGCTTTTCGGATGTAGAGTCCTTACATTACATACTATAATTTTGCAAGATTATGTGATCTTTGGTCCGTTTCCTTCCCGGTTTTAGCTGAGTTTGAGATAAGTATATAATCAAAAACAAGTTAAAGGGTCACTCATGAAGGCTTTTGGCTGTTTTTTCATATGTATAGCTTTTCTGATGTAGAATCCCTACACTGCATATTGGAATTTTGAAAGATTATGTGATCTTTGGTCCGTTTCTTTCTCGGTTTTAGCTGAGTTTGAGATAAGTATAAAATCAAAAACAAGTTAAAGGGTCACTAATGGGATATCTTTTGGCTGTTTTTTCTTAGGTCCCACTTTATGTTGCGACGAAAATGACATCAATCAGAAGAGCTTCATTCTTAGTAGCATCACCAGAAGGTTACGCAAAGGCGGCATTACGTTTTGTAGGTTATGAATCATGTTGCACACCATACTGGCCTCATGCTCTAATGGGTGCAGTTGTATCTGCATTGCCTGAAAGCGTGTTTGAGACATTTAACACTAAGAGATGTCTCCAGATCCGAAAGAAAGGGTTAGCTAAAGAAGCAAGGAAAAAGGAATGAACTTTAGGGTAAAAAAACTTGTTTCATTAAGTTATATCTGTGTTTAAAGAACATGTTCTCCTTTGAATATCTGTAAACTTGTAAGGTTTAGTTTTTGTTATTGAACAGAATCTCTCCTTTAACGTACTGGAATAAGCAATTTCATGTTTTTTGTTATTTGTTGTGTAAGATTGAGTTTTGAGCATTTGAGTGTGGTTTGGTTTTTGCGTTGCGTCTCTGGGAAATGAAGAAAGAGACGTTGATGTGCATAGAGACGTTATCTCTCATGTGGGTAGGTATAAAGTGACGTATTTTATTGATCTTTGAGAAAACTTAGGCCATGTGGGGATAAGCTTCCCTGTGAGGTAGTCAATATCTACCATTGCTTCTGGTCAAATTCATATTATGTGTAACAAGATAAATAAGGTGTTGTTCGTTTATATGTTTGTTGATTTGACAATTTGTTGTTGTATTGTTCTTGGTTCAACTATTCGGCTATGTTCGTTTGGGTGTCGCTGATTTTAGCGATGGAAAATAGGTAATATTGTTTACTTAATTATTGTGGGTCACTAGCGATGAGTGACGTTGACGAAATGATGTTCGTTTATTTGTTGTTTGTTCGACGATATATTTTTGCGATGAACTAGTGATTTAAAATTTGGATCACTAAAAACTTTAGCGTTTAATTTTGAGTTTCTGAGATTTGTAGTCGAAACTTATTGTTGAACTAACGATAGACAAACGAATATGTTCAACAACATGTCGTTGAACCAACAACCATAAAATGAATATAAATTTATGTTGCTATCTTTGAGACGAACAAAGGAACAAATTTTTTGTTGTTGTGTTATGTCTGTTTTTAAAATATATCGTTAAATATATTTGTTTGTCTGTGGTTTGTTTGAAGATATGTTGTAGTGATGAGTTTCAAAATCAAGTCGTTTAGAATTGAAATTTTGATCGATCTCTTAATTTGTTTGCTTACTTAACTTGAAATATTTACAAGATATTCACATAATCATAATTTAAAACTTGGTCCAATGCCGATGAAATTATGGGTTGGTAGTAAGTCTCATCCGATCTCAAATCCTATTGTTGCGGTTGTGTAGTTATTTGACTATTGGACAGGTCTTATGGTAAAAAAAACTTTTAAAAAAACCTTGAACCAATTAAGTTTCTTAACGTCATTGCCGATAACAATTTAGGCAGGTAGATTTCAACTTTTGATAGAAATTACGACATTTTTAATACGTCTTTTAATTTCTTCATTTTTCTATTTTCGAATAATTCGGTAAAAGAAGTTAACAGTCTCAGTTGAAAAAACAGTTGCAGCATTAATTAGGTGGCAGTAGAGGTCTACCGTCTTAACCGACTAGTCGGACTATCAGAGTATAAACCCAATAACTCATTAATTATATATATATATATATAGTAACATTTTTAAATAGTACCATAGAAATTAACTTCTAGAATTTTGAAAAGTAAATATTTTTAAAAATTTAAGTTCCTATAATAAAAAATCAAATTAATAAATTATAATCATCGCCACATAAAACATTTAAAACCAAAACTAAGTGTCGCCTATGGTAAATTTATTCTCTTTTTTCAAAAGGGCGCAAAGTAGCCAAAGTGGTAAACATCATGGTGAAAAACTCTTTTTTTTTATTTTTTATAACCGTTAGGTTATGGACTTTACGACCCATACATCTTCTCGGGTCCAGAGATCATATGTAGGTAATTTGATATTTGCAATCTTCTCCCAACGTTGTTGTTCGAACCGTTGACCTCGAGAAACTTATCTACTCAGGGCGATCGTTAGAGTAACCCAGCGCTGGTCATAGTGAAAAACTTCATAGTGCAAAACATGAGTTTTTAATTCTAAATCGATAACCGGTTTTATATTTAACTCATTATTTGATATAATTCCGCCTAGAGATTTACAACTTACAACATTTTTGTATGATAACGTAGAAGAATTAAGAATTCTCATGTTCAAATTGCTTTTGAATAACATAGTCAGTTATATTACGAGGTGTATATTATGTATTTTAAATAAGGGATCGCTGTGTTTTAAACCTCCAACGTTTGTCGATTTCATGTGATAGACCCCAACCTAAATAAATATCCAAAAAATCTTCTAACCTATGCAAACTCCGCGAAATAGATCCTCCGTAGCAGAACCGCTTTAGCCCGTTAAATCTTCTTTTTGTGAAACGATGAGTTTCATTATATCTTAAAAAACAGGAAAAAAAAACCTTTCATTCTATTCAATCGATGAGTCTCATCGCCATTAACATTGATTTTAGAACTTAAATTTTGCCATTGCTTATGCCCTAATATTTGCTTTCAAGTACACATCTCTCTCGTCAAGTACCCTTACGAAGTTGTTCTCCAAAACGAGTTTAGTTTCCCAACAAAGTGTTTCATCAAAGGAATTCAAATATTCGACAATACCCCGCTCGTTACAGTGCCTCAAGGGATTAAAGTTAAGCTTTTAGCTTCAATGAGCAAAGCACTTGGGATGAGGATCACAAGCTCTACTTGCTTGACTGCAGGATACGATATTTTGCAACAACAAAAGATTAGCGATCTTAGCAAATGGAATTGCTTATGGGTGATTGGAAGGTTTTGCAACAATAGAGGATTAGCGATCTTAGCAAAAAGAGATTTAACGGGCTAAAACGGTTCTGTTACAGAGGAGCAACGGAGGGTGTATTTCGCGGAGTTTGCATAGGTTGTGAGATTTTTTGGGTATTTATTTACTATCACACAAAATCGGCAAACGTTGGGGTTTAAAACACAACGATCCCTTCAAATAACATAGGCATACATTAGGCTGATTGGTAAGGTTTTTAGCCGAGCTTTAAGCTTTTTAAATATCAATCACATTTGACTATTAAAGTATTTAGTCAAGAGAGTTTTGAAAGGATCTAAAAACTTCTTACTCTAAATTCTCCCCTGAAACTTTTCTAGAATTATAAACAGTTTAAAATGTAGAAAGTCATTATTGTCTTTATATATTTAATTAATTTCTAATTCATGTTTATTATATGTCTATTTTAGTAATTTTATATATGCTCACAATTTTACCAATCAAATAATTTTAATATAATGCGGCTTAGATGTTCAACAACCCCTTACGAATATCGTTCTACTAAAAGTCTTTCTAGTCGATCCCATTAACAAACACCTTGAAAAATTTTAGAGCATCTCCATCGGTAGATTTAGGTGAGAGTTCTTAGACCATCAATATTGGTGGTCTCTCAAGGAGTCTCTCCTAATTAAAATATATAAAAAATAATATAATAATAATATTTTAATATAAAATAGTGAGAATTTGTTGTTTGAGTCTCTCATTTGAGAGACTATAAATTCTCAGTGAGAGACCCATTTAACATTTGTCAAAATCTAATTGGTTTAAACCAAAAATGTAATTATTAAAAAAATTTAAACTAAAAATTAAATTAAAATATTAATATTATAATAGTGTAGAGACTCAAGTGAATCTCTAGCCAATGTGGATGCTGTTACAATATAGACACATTCAAGGATCAGTAGAGAACACTTCTTCGCATATGTCAAAAACACCGATTTAATAAGTAACATTTTGACTTATTTAATTTGGGGCCACAATCATATAAACCAATTAATAATAATTAAATTTTTTAAAATAATTAATTAAAACATAAATTTAAAATAAAATAATAGATAATCAATTAAAATCAATTAAAAAATGATGTTTCCTGTATAGTATAAATATTTTCCTTTTTGCTTCAGTTAGTTAAAAAGTCTAACCAAAATCGTTATTATAATAATATAAAATATAAATATTTACTCTTATAAAATTAGATGAAATAACTATTAGAATAATGTTTCAAATTTCAAATTAGTGTGTATTTTTATTATATAAGATGTTAATTTATATTTTTAAAATAATTTTAAAGGCATGTGATATTAAATTTTCATTTCATAATTTAAAATCAAAATAGAAACTATAAATTTTATAGTTATTTCATGTGAAATATATAAAAAGAAGGAAAACATATAAATTAACCTAAGCAAAAAAAAAAAAAAGATTGCGAGAAATGTAAGAGAAGTGAGAAGCAAGATCAATCATAATCTTCAAAGCTAAACACAGTAAATGTTGAGAGGCTCCTACGGGAGAGGTAGGATATTTGAGTAGATATTGTCACATATATCGTAATCTGAATCTAATCAGAAGAAACGGTTGAAACGCTGTGATGTAGCTACGTCTTCCCATTCAACCGTTTTTCTGAATTCTTCGTCATTGTCATGGTGTACTTTAAATTTTGTAATTTTGTGTACACTTTGCGAATCAAATGGAAACTTCCTCAGATTTGGGCATTTAATTACGTGGAGTTCCGTCAAGCACGGAAAAGGTAGAGAACTCCAGTAAATGCTTGATAGATGAGGCAAATTATACAAATGGAAGTATTGTAGTTTCCGGAAAGGAACGATAGTAGTTGCATCCTCCTCCTTCTCAACGTTCTCTTTGCTTATTATAGCTTCTAGTTGTTTTAAACGTCTAACGTGGAGACTTGTAAGATTTGGAGCAAACAACAGCCACGTCAAATCTCTTAAACAACCACAACCACTTAGAAGGACAGTGGAAAGGTTAGAGAAGCATGGAGTTGAAAAACTTTTGTTCCAAGATGTGTTTACTATCTTTATCTCTAATATTCCACAACTCTCGATGCGGATGCGATGAAGATTAGTCATCGCTGCTGGTAAACCTAATATTATTACTGATTCCTTTTCAAGATCTTCAATATCAACCTGTTGAATACATCTCCACACTCTAGAATCATACGACAATTGCTCCTCGAACAAACTCGGTGATAAATATATAGTTATATATTCTAAATGATCCAAGAGCTCCAATTCTTTCATTAGATTCATATCTAACATCATTTTGGAAGATTCTAGTCGAAGTGTCCTCAAACTCGTCAAATTTGATATCCCATGCAAACTCTCAAGCCTCGTTGTGTCCTCCAAATTAAGATGTATTAGCATTTTCAAATCTTGAAAACCAACAGGCAAAAACACTATGTTTGTCCATGACAAGTCAATATATCTCAATGAAACCAAGTACGATATTTCTTCTGGTAATTCAGTTATATTTTCATTATGTGATAGATCCAAAACGACTAGTTTAGCCATAGACCGAAACAATTCTCCCGAAATGAGTACCAATCTCTTGTTGTTTTGGAGGAAGAAAGTTGTAAGTTCAGGGCGATCATGTCTATCAATTATCGTTTCAATATCATTCTCCATCAACGATATCTTTCTCACGTCTTTCCAATCCTTCACTTTTGGTACTTCACGTAACCTAACACCAGCTTGCACAATCCATTGCTCTTTTTTATTTCCAAAGTCATTTGTTATCCATAAAGCCATCTCACGAACCACATCATGCATACTCACAGTCTTTATATGTTTTTCCATCAATAAACATGTACGCAGAAGAATACCAAGTATTTCATAACCTCTATTTAATGCCATCTCTCTGCCTTCATTTTCATCAATGATCCCTTCACATATCCAATAGTCTATCAACTTCTCTTTTTCTATATGATCGTCTTCGGGAAATAGAGAGCAATACAAGAAACATGATTTCACTTTCTCCTCTTTTAAATTATCATAGCTATACTTTAATATAGGGAAAACGTCGTTTTCTATATTTGCGAAATTAGCAGTAGAAGAAGTTAAATCTTTAATTGTGGTACACCATTCTTGTAAAGTGGTTTTGCATGCCATAGTTTCACCGATGACATTGAGTGCTAAAGGTAATCCATAACATTTTTCAGCGACTTTCTTAGCAAGTTCAAGAATGTCTGGATGGCTTGTCAATGTGTTTACACCAACTTTTTTTTGAAACAATTCCCAAGCTTCCTCAAGAGTGAGACAATTGACTTCCATCGGATCATCAACTTCCATGCGTCCACACACATCTCTGGAGCGTGTGGTAAAGACTACTTTACTTCCGTTTTTGTTGGGATCTGGAACTCCAACCGTTTTCAAAGTCACTTTCTCCCACATATCATCCAACAACAACACAAATTTTTGGTTTCTAAGAATTTTATGTATGTCAACGGCTCTTTGGTTTTCGTTCTTGTTTTTCCACTCTTCTCCTTTAAGCCCTATTTTGTCTCCTATATCGCTTTGAATCTTATAGATTGATGCCCCGTTAGATACCACGATCCATATCACAATACTAAATTTAGTAGCTATTTCACTAAATTTATTGTTGATCTGAGTGAGAAGGGTTGTTTTGCCCACTCCACCCATCCCATACAAACCAACAATCCCAATTTCATCTTCCATGAGACGGTTCCAAACCCTTTCAAGCATTGTTTCCTGACCAACAATTGTTGACTGAATTGGCATCTCTTCAACCTGAGCTATAGGAATTGCCTCAGTCATTACATTAAAATCTTGTTGAGAATAAAGATTCTCAACTTCCCTTAACATCACTGTAACTTTTTTCCCATAAAAATAACTTTCTTTAAAATCTTGAGAACAAAAACCACCTAGACACAACCTTTGACTCTCAAGTTCACTACTTCTCATCAAATCATTAAATTGGTTCTCAACTTTCAAGACACTAGTTAGCCAAACCTGAACTTGCGCAAGCCTGCGTTGGTTCCCCGTAAATTCTTCTCTATCTACCCTTCTTTCCACATCATCTCGTTTTGCTTTAAGCCTTTCAATGGCGTTCTCTAGAGATTCTAGATTTCCATGAAGGTTGCGAATGTAACTCCCTTCTGACCATAAACATTGAGCGGCTTGATTTATTGCACCCCATGGGACAGATAAATGACCTCCCATAGCTGCAAACGAGAAAGAGAAAAAGAAAGAGAAAGGGAAAAAGAAAGAGAAAGAGAAAGAAAGAAAGATTTCAGAAAGCAAACATAGAGAAGTTAAAGCTATTATCAAGAGAGAATGAAATATAATATTTTTTTTTAAACAAGAATGAAATATAAGATTATATATAAAAAATAGTTCATCGCTTTAATCATTAATTATAAATATCATCACATATCTGTGGCTAATATTGGTGCGTATATATATGATTAATTTATATTTTCATATAGAAGACTGTTTCGTATGTAACTATTCTAAACATCAATAGGACCGATCACATTCAATAAAAACATTTTTATATAATATTTTATGTGTATTATACGGGGATATATACAATATAAATTCTAAGAAAAAGGTCGTGAATGTAACTACATATAAGAAGCATGACTTGGTTCTGATTTCTCCTGTCCGTATAAATATATGTGTATTGTGACCTAATCAAATCTTAATAAATACATTAATTACCCACTAAACAATATCAATGGCCTTTGATATATTGATTATGTTTTGGTCCACAAGTTCCAAGTCCCAATCACGACAAATACATGTGGAATAGATAACAATCATCTCAACAAACATTAAATTACATATTAGAGAATACTACTCCCTCTGTTTTATTTTAATTGAGTTTTAAAAAATTTGCACAATAATTAAGAAAAATATAAAATACCAATTATAAATGTACTTTTTATTGTTTATTTCAAGACTTTTAGTTTTTTTTTTTTACCAAAATTACAAAGGTAAAAAAGTGAATTACTGACATTTTTTCACTAGAAAAATGAGAACATCACTTTATTTGAAAAAAAAATTTTCCTAAAATTTCAATTAAAGTGAAACAGATGGAGTATATAAGATATTCGATTTGATATGAGATATATCCTTCATTTTTTTTAGATTGTATCGTAAATGTGATATATAGTCCTTATTTCTTGGAATTCTCATTTTAGCTAATGATCTTAGAAGTGTTTATATATAACCTACTGGTAGCAAACATTAACTTATAAAGTTAAATGCTTTGGAGCTTCCAAATTTTATACATTTTAATTGGGTTATATTAATAAGTAAATTTAATATTTGTGTGGATTCATGTTCTTTGATTCCGAACGTGATATAATGTATGTATAAACTACTTCATATACAATACAGTTTTTAGTTAACAAACTACGTTTTTATTAATTATCGGTGAGTTTTTTTTTCTTTTTGGTAAGTGGTAATTCTTTAAATCAATTTAGCAAACAATTTGGTGCGTAGCTGGTTCGTATATTAACAGAAATCAATTTAGGAATAAAAAATAAAAAAAACGATAATAACAATAATGAATGTTGTAAGAACCTCGTCTCTTCTTTTCCCATCATTGGGTTGTTTTCTTCACTTCTCCCCCACTTTTACCGTATTAGGTTGTATACCACGATGTGGTAGTGTATCGACGCCTGACCAGTTTTATTAATATACAAAAATTTAACAAAAAAAAAAAAGTCCAGTAAATACTCTTATACTAATTCGCCGCAAACATGGAAACAGTAGAGAAGTCCAGTAAATACTCTTCAGCTCCGGTAAAATAGTAAAGGAAAAATATTCGAGTTTTCGAAAAGGAATGATTTTGCATGACTCCTCTTTCTCCAAAACACTTGCAGCTTTCTCTTTGCTTATTATACTCTCTATTTGTTTTGAGGAACTAACATAAAGATGAGTAAGATTTGGAGCAAACAACAGCCACGTCAAATCCTTTTAACCATCACAACCACTTACACGCACAGTGGCGAGATTAGAGAATGATGGGGTTGATAAACTTTTGCTCAATGATGTCTTCTCTATCATTATCTCTATTATTTGGCATCTCTCTATTGTGATGAAATGAAGATTAATCATAGCTGCTGTCAAAACCAATATTCTTACTGGTTCCTCTTCAAGATCTGTAATAATAACATCTTGGATACATCTCCATGCTTTAGAATCATATGACAATTGCTCCTCAACAAACTAGGAGATGTACTTATAGTTATATATTCTAAATGTTCTAATAGCTCCAATTCTTTCATTAGACTCATATCAAACATCATTTTAGAAGATTTCAGTTGAAGTATCCTCAAACTCGACAATTTTGATATCCCACAAAAACTCTTAAGCTTGTCCGTGTAAGCCAAATTGAAATGTATTAACATTTTTAGCTCTTGTAAACCAATAGGCAATTCCTCTATCTTTGTAAATGACAAGTTAAGATATCTTAAGGAAACCAAGTTTGATACTTCTTCTGGTAACATAGTTATATTGACATTAGCTGATAGATCCAAGACGAGCAGGCTAGGCAAAGACCGAAAGAGTTCTCTTGAAATGTTTACCAATCTCGGGTTTTGTTGAAAGAAGAGAGTTGTAAGTTGAGGGCATTCAGGGCTATCAATTATATTTTCAATATCATTCTTCATCAACGACATCTTTCTCACATCTTTCCAATTCTTCATTTTTGGTACTTCACGTAAACCACCACCAGCCTGCACAACCCACTCGTCTTTATTCTTTCCAAAATCAGTTGTTACCCATAGAGCCATCTCGCGAACCACATCATGCATACTAACAGTCTGTATATTTCTATCTAATAATAGACATGCACGGAGAAGAATACCAAGTATCTCATAACCTTTGTGTAATGCCTTCTCTCTACTTTTATTTTCATCTATCAATCCCTCACTTATCCAATAATCTATCAATCTCTCTTTTTCTATATCATAGTCTTCTGGAAATAAGGAGCAATACAAGAAACATGATTTCACTTTTTCCTCTCTTAAATTATCATAGCTATACTTCAATATAGGAAGAACCTCGTTTTCTATATGTGGAAAATCAGGAGCACAAGAAGTTAAAACTTTGATTGCATGATACCATTCTTGTATTGTACTTTTGAAAGCCATAGCTTCGCCGATGACATTGAGTGCCAAAGGTAAGCCACAACATTTTTCAGCCACTTTTCTAGCAAGTTGAGGAATGTCTTGGTGACTAGTCAATGTGTTTACTCCAATTTTTTTTTGGAACAATTCCCAAGCTTTTTCAGAGTCCAAACAATTCACTTTTATAGGTTGATCGACCCCCATGCGCCCACAAACTTCTAAAGAACGAGTGGTAAATGCTACTTTACTTCCATTTGCTTTGTTGGGAAACGGAACTCCAATAGTTTTCAACATAACTTTATCCCATATATCATCCAAGAACAACAAAAATTTTTGTCTGCTAAGAACTTTATATATGTCAAGAGTTCTTTGATTTTCATATCGTTTGTTCCATTCTTCTCCTTTGAGGCCTAGCTTTTCTCCTATATCACTTTGAATCTTATGGATTGATGCCCCATTAGATACCACAACCCATATTACAATATCAAAGTTACTAGCTATTTCACTAAACCTATTGTTAATTTGTGTGAGAAGAGTTGTTTTGCCCACTCCACCCATACCATACAACCCCACAATCCCAACTTCATCTTCCATGAGACGATTCCAAAGCTTTTCAAGCATTGTTTCCTGACCAACAATGGTTTCCTGAATAGGCATCTCTTCAACTTGAGCTATAGGAGCTACCTCACTCACTACATCAAATTCTCCTTGAGAACCAAGATTTTCAACACCCTTCAACATCATGATAACGCTCTTCCCGTAGTTATAGCTTTGTTATAAATTCTTAGAGCAAAAACCACAGAAAAACAACTTTTGAACCTCAACCGTACTAGTTTTAAGCAACTCATTGAATTGGTTTTCAATAGTTAAGACACTAGTTTACCAAACCTGGACTTGCGCAAGCCTACATTGATTCCTTGTAAACTCTTCTCTGTTTACCCTTCTTTGCACATCATCTCGCTTTGCTTTGAGTACACCCATGGCTTTCTCTAGAGATGCTAGATTCTCATAAAGCTTTTGAACGTAACTCCCTTTAAGGCATAACCATTGAGAAGCTTGATTCACCACTTGATCACATGACATCGAGACAGAGACACAACCTCCCATAGCTATAAAGATGAGAGAGAGAGAGAGAGAGAGAGAGAGAGAGAGAGAGAGANGCTTAGCAATTATTAAGAGAGAAGAAAAGAATAAATATCAAATAATTGAGTCTCTCAAAAAAAGCAAAGAGAGCATAAAGAGAAGAACTTTTTCTTTAACGCATAAATCCAAAGAAATGGCCCCCATATTGTTACATATTTATGAAACCCACCCATAAATCTTTCATATTACTCCAATTTCTACATCTTAGACAAATATTAAAGAAGATTCAAACTACGGTCAACAGGTCAACTACTTGCAGGGCCGGCCCAGAGGGCAAGCCAAGAAAGCGACCGCTTAGGGCCTTCGATTTGAAGGGGCCTTTTTTCGTTAAAATCTATTATATACGTGGACCTTTTTTTATTCAGTATGGTTTGATTAAAGTCATCGCTTAGGACTTTTAATATGAAACATAAAAGATATTAAAAAAAAAATTTTGCGCTACGCGCGAAATGAAATTATAGTATATGAAAACGATCCATGTTTTAAAGCCGTTTAGGAAATGAACATTTTTTGTTAGAATTTACTATATACGTGGGTCTTTTTTTTTATTGAATATGGTTTGATTAAATTGATCGTTTAGGACATTCAATATAAAACATACAAGATATAAAAAAAATTTCGCGCTACGCGCGAAATCAAATCATTATATATGAAAATGGTCTATTTTTTAAAGTCGCTTAGGACCTTCGAAAACGTTGGACCGGCACTGACTACTTTAGAACTAAAGCACATCGATAGACAATAAGGAATAAGAGTGAGACAAAGAATTGAAGATCTTTGATTTATCTCCAGGAAGGTATAATCAAGAAAGCGTTAGATTTGGGTCATTAGGGTGTATTGTGTTGGAGCTGTTCACGGGTTTGCCGCCATGGTTAGGACATCAGCAATGCAGACCTTGCAATGTCTTACAAAAAAATGGTTATATTGATTTTATAGGAATTAAGTGTTTAAAAATAAAGAAAACTTCTAATTTAATAACTTTTCCTAAAATGTAAGAACTATCTTTCTCCTCTCCCTCTCTATCTCTCTCTTCTATTCTTTCTCTCTCTCTTCTTTTAGGAAAAATTAGAATTTTTGTTTGGTGTGTATATTAAGGATGCTCTTAGGGTTTGATGTTTGCGAACTTGAACCCATGATGTTAAAGATAATATCTCAAATTAAAGATCAGAGGAGTAAGTGTAACTCACGATACAAATTACAAGAAACTCCTTGAAATTAAAGAGTACTCCGCTAAAACCCCATAATTTGACAAAGAAATTGATTGAGCCCCCGAGATTAGTGAAAAAACTCAATTTGATGGGTTTGTAATTTCCTCCTATTCAACTTTTGCCGTATAATTTTTAGAATTCTTCCACAAGGAAGCAACACACTGGAATTAAGGTAAAAATTACTCTAGTATTTAATATAGACATATTATTATTATTTATTATTAATTTAGAATAACACAAATGATTTAAAACAAACACATACAAAGAAAACTATGGGAAAAATTAGATCTCACATCTGAACCAACTGATAAAAAAACATTACTTTCTTCCGAAGCAAGGCAGGAAACGGAGTTTGGTACCTTCGTCCTCCCATTCAATCTTGTTCTTCCATACTTCGTCACGGTAAAAATTTATGGTAAAGTCTTCAATCTTCGCTACACTTTTTGAATTAAGGGGAAGTTTTCTCAAATTTGGACACTCGAATACGTCCATTCTCTGCAACCATGGAAAAGGTAGAGAAGTCCAGTAAATGCTTTTTAACTCCGGTAAACAATCCACAACGAGAAATTTTAGTTTCCGAAAAGGAATGATATTGCATCGATCCTCCTCCTCCAAAACACTTGTAGCTTTATCTTTGTTTATTATAGTCTCTATTTGTTTTGAGGAAACAACAAAAAGCTCAGTAAGATTTGGAGCAAACAAGAGCCACGTCACATCTCTTAAACCATTACAGTCACCTAAAACCACTTTGGAAAGGTTAGAGAAGTATGGAGTTGTCAAAGTTTTGTTGCGTGATGTCTTTTCTATCTTTATCTCTGTTATCCCACAGTTGAACACCTCGACCTCATTAAGATTAATCATAGCTCCTGGCCAAACTAATATTTTTACGGATTCGTCTCTAAGATCTTGAATATCAACTCTTTTGATACATCTCCACACTTTAGAATGATATAACCATTGCTCCGCAAACAAAGTCGGTGATATATCTATAGTTATATATTCTAAATGTTCCAAGAGATCCAATTCTTGAATTAGGCTCGTATCTAGCATCATTTTTGAACCTTCTAGTCGGAATGTCCTTAAACTCGACAATTTTGATATCCCGTGCAAACTCTCGAGTTTCCTCGTGAGCTCCAAATTCAGATATATTAACATTTGCAACTTTTGAAAACCAATAGGCAATCGTTCTATGTTTGTTCTTGTCAAGTCAAGATATCTCAATGAAACCAAGTTTGATATCTCTTCTGGTAATTCAATTATATCTTCACTATATGATAGATCCAGAACGAGTAGTCTAGTCAAAGACCGAAAGAATTCTCCTGAAATATTTACCAATCTATTGCTTCTCTGGAGTAAAAGAGTTGTAAGATGAGGGCATTCAAGACTATCAGTTATCTCTTCGATGTCATTCTCCATCAAGGACATCTTTTTGACATCTTTCCAATTCTTCACTTTTGGTATTTCAAGTAACCGAACACCAGTTTGCACAATACATTGATCTTTATTCTTTCCAAAATCAGTTGAAATCCATAGAGCCATATCACGAACCACATCATGCATACTTACGGTTTCTATATCTCTATCCAACAATAAACATGCACGAACAAGAGTACCAAGTATCTTATAACCTTTTGCTAATGCTATCTCTCTGCCTTCATTTTCATCTATGAATCCCTCACATATCCAATAGTCTATTAGATTCTCTTTTTCTATTCCATAGTCTTCAGGAAACAGAGAGCAATACAAGAAACATGATTGCACTTGCTCATCTTTTAAATTATCATAGCTATACTTCAATGTAGGAAGAACACCATTTTTCACATCTGGAAAATCAGTGGCAGATGAATTCAAAAATTTAATCGTATCACGCCATTCATAAACAGTGGTTATAGATGACATGGTTTCGCCGATAATATTGAGTGCCAAAGGTAAGCCATGACACTTTTCAGCAACTTCTCTTGCAAGTTCAGAAATATCTGGATCACTTTCCAATATCTCTACTCCAACTTTCTTTTGGAACAATTCCCAAGCTTGTTCGGGGTCCAAACAATTGACTTTGATTGGTTGATGATCCCCCATGCGCCCACAAACTTCTAAAGAACGAGTGGTAAATACTACTTTACATCCATTTTTTTCGTTGGGATACGGAACTCCAACCGCTTCTAAATTAACTTTCTCCCATATATCATCCAATAACAACAC
>KE150759.1:28109-39017 GCA_000411095.1 Aethionema arabicum
ACTAATCTTGAGCCCCTCAAAATATATATCTAACTAACTATAGAATTGTAACGAATTTGTTACATTTTATCATATAAAAAATAAAATGCTACTTTTATACGTGTCCACACTAAACAATTTACAGTCGACATAACAGAAACCAATAATTTCGAGAGGAATTAGACCCGGTTTGATCCGGTTTTAAAGCGAGAAGATGGGTTAAATAATTTGGTCTGATCATTCTGATAGAAGAAATATATTTTATTAGAACAGATTTGTTAGTTTAGATGGGTTCGAAACTATTGTATAATAAGAGACCGATAAAATGGAGAAGTTTAGCAATTATTAAAAGAGAAGAAAAGATAAGATATGAAATAATTATGTCTCATAAAATGTAAGGAGCATAATCAGAAGGACTTTTCTTTGATGCATAAGTCTAAAGAAATGGTCCCCATTTTGTTACATATTACCAATAACATTATTTCTTAGTCTTCCATTTTCCTGCATCATACAAAGAAGATCCAAACAGAAAATTAATGAGAAATTACTTGGCACATATATAATAAACATTGCGAGATTGAGAAGCCCTTGAAGACTGATGATCCCTACACAAATGATCAAGAATCTGAATTCAACTTGGACAAAAGAATTGGAATTACATTAACAAAAAGGACATTGATCAGTTTTGAGTCCCAAGAAACAAACTACACAAAGAATCAAGAATCTGAAACAACACAAGCCTCTAGACATTAATATATGATTTACAAGCGTATATATACCATGACCATGTTAGTTTCCTCACTGTTTCTTTCCCCTCGAGATTATATACCTTGAACCCGCGTTAAAAGACTCTACCTTTGCACTAAATCTATGAAATCAATAGATTTAAACCTGCCACGAGAAGGGAAACGAGAGTGTCAGAAGAAGTTTCTTTGCAATGTACAGAGCAAGACCACGAGGAGGATTTAGGACCATTGTTGGTTTTGCAGTTACCCTAGATTGGGAAGAAGAAAATGATGATGATGATGATTGTTGTCTGTGGCCATGGTTATTGAAGAACTAGGTTTAGTTCTTGAGCCTTTCTTGTTATCAGACCACCTCTTCTGTATATACAGATGGAACAAGATATACAAAATCACGCAGCGAAGAATATATTAATTCTAGTTTCCAGGAGCTACTCTCAAGTCTCAACTATTAAATTCATACCAAGATGATGAAAGGAGAACTAAGTTTAGATGCGTAGAATGTTTTACCTTGCGAGAACTGGAAGAATCCTCTGAATCTTGTGTAATCCAGCAGAGCAAACTTGGCAGATTTGTAGCCTGCAATGGAGTTTGTTTGCTTTTCTGTAAATGAGAGCAAGCATAGCAAACTACATGAGGTTTCGTAGAGTGACATCAATTAAAGGTACCTTTCATCCGCATGAAGATCAACGCCTACAACCCGTGGAGCTGAGACAGTTGAACGTATAACTGTACCAAACACCGCAACAAGCTTCAAGAGCATTTCCAAGGAAACATTTACCGGCCTGCAAAATCATGTAACCATAACAAATTTAAGATGAAAGCAGATAAGACACATGATTGTTTATAGAACTCCGTTCCTTTCCACAATCACAAACCAGAAGATTCTTGAGTGTATATTTGGACTCAAGAAGTTACCAATTAATAAGTCTTAAAGCAAAAGCTATGTCTTAACGTTGAATATGATATATTTTGTTGTTACCTCTCAGTCCTGCTTCCTAATAAGCTTGTGAGAACGGGGACTAATTGAGAAAACATATCCAATGTGAGAATCTCAATTTTGTCGGTTAGAATACTGATCACATCTGCTTGAACCTGCTCCAATATCTATGAGTTAGACTCTTTAAACATCTAAGCATAAAGTAAAACAACATGCAATAGTAATATACTGAGATACCCACAGATTGATCTGTCAGCTTTCTCAAGGCGCCAATTGCCCCTTTAACATCATTACGCTCCCAAAAGTGTCTTACAATCTGCATGTTTGTATCAATCAATCACTTGTAAATTTACATTCTTTAAAAAGAACTGATAAAGAAATTCAGAGTCAAACAAATAAAAGAGAGGAAGAAAAAGAGACTGAGTGCTTACCTGTAATTTTATCAGCCTCGATTGAAGAGTGTTTAAGAACTCATCATGATTTTGCATTAACTGTTCAGCCATGTCAATATCATTCTCCCTCTTACCTATCTCAGGTTCTTCCTTCTGCATAAACCAAACAACAAAATACGTTTTCATGTATACAGTACTCCTCCAACAAAAATTATCATCCTATAGAAGAAGCAGAATTTCAAATATGGAGACAAAAGCATCTATTATCTGCAACATACCTGGGTTACTATATCGTGCACTGGTTGAATATGTGCCACATGTCTCTCATCCAATGTCATATCAGCTACCTGATCTGTTGTGGTGGGTATAGCTAGCATTTGTGTTGGATTAACTTGATGCCTGGATTCTATGTTAGATGTATCAAATGTCATGTTATCTGCTTGATTAAGTTTTGCAGACACCGCACGGGAAGGAGAAGTCGTAGCTGGGCGTGTTGATGTTAGAGGACAATCATGAGATGTCACCTCCATGGCTTGGCTTATTCTCCCTGAAGAAATCCTACATGGTCGTCTTGATGCTATAAAGGCATCATGAGATGCCATATTTGTCTCCTGATTGAGTACTCTAGCTGGAGAAGTTCTGGATTTTTGCATTGATGTTGCAAAAGGTTCATCATACGTGTTATGAATAGCCCGATTCAGTATCACTGGAATAACTGGGAATGAAGAAGTCCTAGGTGGTTGTGTTGATATTACATGAGGTTCATCAGATCTCATGTTACTATCCCGATTGAGTACAACTGGCATCACCCGGGCTGGAGTACTCCTAGCCCGTCGTGTTGATAACACTGGAGTTTCACCTGATGTCGTGCTACCTGTTTGTCTCAATGTTGCTTCCTGCACCTCATTGGTGTTCTGAGTTATTGTTGTAGTGGCTGCCTCAGTACTAATAATTTCTTCTCTCCTCTCAAACTTCTCAACCAACGAGCGTGTCCTCCCTGAAACAACTTTTACTGCAGATATAGCAATCCTTAAGAATACAATAACCATCTGACGTAGATGTTACCAAGGGAAAACAAAGACAGCAAAAAGTTTCGAACTGCTAACCTCCTTTAATAATCTTCACGGGGTTTAATTCTCTGCTGCCGCTAGTGTATTCGGTGTCTGCATGACAGAAATTTTACTTCAGCCAATTACGACTTGAGTGTTGCCTCAAAGCCAAGTGAATCACAACCTTATACAGCTGATGAACACTAGGAAGCAAGTTCTATTTAGATTATGACAACCTGCTAAGACTTTATTTCCAAGACTATTTGACTTTTTCTAGTGTCCTAGACTGTCTTTGGAACTCGCTCAAATTGCACAGAGTGCAAAGATACAAAGCCAGTCACATAAAGGTTGCATAAGTTGTTACGCAATTCTGATCTTGGAAGAAGAACTTACTCTTTTGTTCATTATCGGATTTTTCTGGTGAAAGAAATCTCTCAGTTTTGCTGGAAATGTTCTTGTTATTGACATCCTCCTTACATAAGTTTTGAACTGCCAGAAAGTCTATGTCTCTTGTGTACTCTAACCCACTTTTGTTGTCGTCAGAAGTTCCGGAATCAACAGAAACACTCCGTCCTGACTCGCTGTACTTGCTAATCGATGACCGCTGTACACGAGGTGGTCTAAGCAGCATACCTGAGGCAACATTGAGAGATTGAAAAGATACAATAAATATCTAAAAAGCTCAAATTTCATATAACTGAAGTGTGAGAACAGGGAACCTACGATTAGCTTCATCAGTTGGCAGTTCTGGTGATAAAGCTTTTTCAAACTTTCCCATAATACTTTTGATTGTTGAATATTCAGCATTAAATGATTTACTACTCCTCTCTTCAGAAAGGAACGCATTTTGAGTTTGCTCCTCTTCAACATCCAGTCCACTTTTCGTCTGAGATCCAGATTGAACAGACACTGACTGCTTTGTTTCATCAAAAATTGGTGCCATCTTTCTTACACGAGCGGGTCTAAGCAACATACCCAGTCTAGTTCTCAAGAAACCGACAGATTCCCTTCCGGAGTGAGAAGACTCGTTCCCAGTATCACTATCTCCCGAATCAACATTATGCATCATGTAAGAACTATCCCCTGTTTGTCCAGTTTGTGCTGCTATCTGCCTCTCACTCACCATATTAGTGACTTTTCCAGATTCCAAAGGCAATGTCACCTTCAGAGTACTTTGTGATCCTGGATTCTGCACAACTGGTGAATTTCCACCTGTGGCTTTAAAAGAATATATGCTCATATCAGACCAACATAAGCAATAAGCAAACAGAAGTGATAAACAAAAAAAGTACACTCTTAAAGTCTGAATAACTTTTATGTCTTTGTTCATAAGAATTCTTACTATGGTCACAATGGTCTATTTAAAACAACACTACTGTTTCAAATAAATTTTTCCATGGTTTATTTGAATTGTTCATCACAATTCAAGACGTTGCCACGATGTCAACTAGATAACCCTCTTACATTAGATGTGATTGATTCTTAAAGATAAGGGCCTAACCGTGATGTGGGAAGCAATGAGTTCATAACATAAAAACAAATTAACAGTCACTCACAGTCAATGTATATGTTTTTAATCTCTTTTTTCTCGTGATCTGGAGATGAACTGCCCCTGGAGCCACAACCCATTCTCTCAGAGGATTGATCATCTAGAACACCAAATCTTTTCTCCATACCTTCATTCTTATTTGATCCAGCACCATATGGCTCAAGCTGCTGTTAAAAAAAAATATTAAAAAAGAGAGAAACAGCCATTAACATTTTAAAATTTCAATTTTCATCTTCACATAATCTTGCAAAGGTATGGACAGTCACAATACATACCGATATATCTGATACCCAAACCCCTATCGAATTTCGGAAATACGAACAACCAACGAACTTTCCTTCATTGATGCAGAAATCACCAAGTGTTGACCATCCCATATCAACAGCATCACGGCAAATCATTGGTTCCCATGAATAAACCTGCATTATGAGCCTTAGATGTCAATGTATAACTCTGGATATCATCTAACTGTAAATTTGAGTATAGAAACAACTAGAACCTTCAAGGCATCATCCAATCCACAAAAAAGGGTTCGCCCATCAGGATGAAAAGCTATTGAACGAACTCCAGTAGCCTGTGAAACAAGAGACAGCACATACCGGGAAGATAGTTGACTAAGTGCACATTATGACAAAATCACAAAGTGAATTATATGCAACACTTTGGTTTGTGGGTTCCAGTTACTTTATTCATCCTACAGTACCATTTTAAGGAAACTACATCATCATTGGACACTACTTGTACTTGTCCTACTCAAAGCAAGGCTACGAATAAGGTTAATGCATGATGTTTTTGTTCAAGAGAAAGGAAGTCACCCCCCCTATCTCCATAATCAGTCATGTAATAAGTCAATTGAGGTCAAAACATTGACAGACTCTCATGGAAAAAGGCAGTACTGAAGCCAAACAAGAAAGATTAGAAACTAAACACAAACTTGGATACCTCTGGTCTAGTAGATCCAATCAATTCAAATGTTTCTAAATCCCAGAACTTCACAGTCCTGTCAGCAGAACCTGAATAATAATGGTTGGGTAGTTTACGAAATTAGAAGACCTCAAAACAGAACTTGTTGATTTGAAACAGGAAACGCTGCTATCAAGCTACCACTAAATGTGTGAGAAATAAAAATCCAAAAACTCACCCGTGGCTAGGAGAAACTCAAGTGGGTGAAAGTCTAGAGAACGGATAGGTCCCTCATGAAACTTAAAATCATGCAAAAGCTTTCCAGCAGTCAAATCCCACACCTATTAAGGTTTATACATTGTTAAAAGAACCTACATTGGACAAAATAAAACAAAGCAGCTCTTACCTTTACAACGTTGTCAAGTCCTCCCGACACAACCCAACGACCATCCGGAGAAAATTTAATAGTGCTAATGCCACGAGTATGACCCTTGTACGTATGGATGCATCCCTTTTTTCTCATATCCCAAATTTTCAGATTTGTATCACTTGATCCAGATGCAAGAAATTCCCCAAATGGATGAAACTGAACCGCAGAACAACTGGATCTGTGACCAGTAAAAGCTCGAACCACTACACTTCAAGAACAAGAGTGAAACTATTAGACCACATTATTCGAAACCAGCAAATTAATAGTCCCCCAGGCAATAACTCCGGTGCTTCTAACATATTAGCAATTGATACAATAACCTAGGAATCTATAGAATAGCAGACTGCTACAATGGGAGTATAAAATCATTCAACTTACTCTTTGCTTCTTCTAGATCCCACACCTTTATCACACCTGAAGAAGCTCCAGCGAGCACCAAAACTTCTCTCGTGTCGAAAGCTACTGAGTCAACCGGGTTTGTATGCCCACAAAGACTCTGCCAACAACATGGGGACAAAACTAGCATCATTCTTCTATCAAGTGAAACAAGATACAAACTAAAGCATGTTTTTTCCATACCATGAGGCACTGTCATTTTCACAAATGCAGACCATTTCACAATAAATTAAAATAGCAATATCTATGCCTATATTAGGGAAACTTTGGAAATCAGAACAACTTTTGATACATTTTGTTGCACCAGTACATAACAAAACCAGCAATAAGGAACAAATTACAGAAGAGAACAAAGTGAAATATACCATTAGCGAAGTAGACTTGCCGATTGACCAAAGATTGACCTTATAATCATCTCCACCGGTAAGAAATAGCCGTGATGTCTTCTTTCCGATACTTAAACAATTCACATTTGCAGAATGTGCCACAAACTCCTCTATTTTCCAAATCAAGTCAAGTTATAAACAAGAACAAAATCAATATAGCCAATTTTGGACAATCATATCCAGAAAAAGTCAAGACGTAACGAATATGTAATTGCAAATTATTTGCAATGTCTCAGAAGTCAAAATCATATTTTTAAAACGAGGTCACAAGTTTAGCCCAGGAAAAATTTCCATACGCTACAAAAACTCAAAACAATTTGCCAAAAATGAACATAAACCCCATTAATGTAGAGAACAAGATAAACCCTAATGCTTCCGTGATTGATTTACCAAAAAATTTCTAAGAATGGAGCAGCACAAATCTAGCTAAATTTTGGTCTATGTGTTTGATTTAAGTTTCCAGTAATATCAACAGAGAACAGAAGGATACGCAGCTTATATCCACGCTTCGCCATTTTACTACTCAATGTTGGTCCAAATTTTGCGAATGCGTAACATAAAGAAGAAAATGAAACTGAATCTCCAAAATCAGGTATCAATAGAAGGAAGATTTCAAAACTCAGTAGACGAAAGAGCTTGAAATTTCTCAGAGATTGAGAAATAGAAACATAGCAAGAGAAGAGATATTGCTTCCCGATGGATTTGAAATCTCAGGAGAGTTAGATTCTTCGAAGGAAAGGAACAGGAAAGAAAATGAGATTTAAAGAGTAGCACGAGCAGACGATGATGAAGAAGAAGAAGAAGAAGAAGAAACAGAGAAGAGAAGAAAAGGTAAAGCAAAGAAATTTTCCTTTTCCCTCTTCAGATTCTGTCAAAAAAAATTTATAATATATATATATTTTTTTTTTCGGGTGGGTCCTTTTTATTTTATACTGTATTAATTTTAGTTGGATATGAAAAATATTTGAAAACGTCGGGGTATTATTCTGACGAAAACACCCTTCCATTTATTGTATTTATAGCATAAATTACGGAAGTACCCTCACTCATTTAACGAATACTAAGCTTAATTAAAGTGGTTACAAACTTTTAAATAGAAAACAATGAACAAAAATATTAGATTGGTAAACAAAAAATATAAAAAATATATATCGTTATACAAAAATAATTTAATTTATTTCACCTTTTAGCTGTACATATTTTCCAAATTTTCCAGTATTATTGATCATAAATAAAATAAAAATTAACGCGATGTGTTTTAATGTTTTTATGGCACAGTTTATTGTATATTTTGATATAATCAAAATATAGAGAAAAAAAATAAACAGTTGTTTTGAGTTGTTGTACATATTTTAAATTTTTAATGAATCAAAATAAATTAATAATTATCAACTTGATGTCATTTATTATTCTAATACATGAATGATGTAATCAACTCAATGAATTTAAAACATTGGCTTTTTCTAATAATAATATAAATAAATAAAAACAGATTACAAAATTATGTCAAATAATTAATGGTTAAATAAGTAATAACTACCAATATGGTTTATATATATTTAATCATTCTTTGACATTATACTAAACTAGTGAAATTATATCAATTTAGTTGTGGATAGATATTTGACCATATGCTAATGATAGATTAGTGACGATAATTCATCGTGAACAAACAAAGATGTATTATTAATTAAACTCATTTCTATAATGTAACAAATTGTGTTATGGTTTGTTTTATGTTATTATTATTTGATGTTAAATTGTTTTATGCTATAAGAAAACATACTATTTAAAAATAACAACAATAATAATAATAATTGTAAATTGTTTCAGTTTTTTCTCCATTTGATTTAAGATAATTCGATTTTAATATTTTAAAATAATGTTCAAACTTAAATTTTAAAATAATGTTTTTGAATAATTAAGTAATTTTCGTACTAAATAAACTATTAATTTAACATTTACTGATAGTAATAGATTTTCTAGTCTCTCTCCCTATTACATAATTATGATTTAAATTAAATTAATTTATACTACTAATTTTGGTCTAGTTTTGAATAAATAATAAATTCACAAATTTTTCTGTGTGAACATGGTTATTTTAAACAGTATGTTAAACACAAAAGAGTTGTGTGGTAGATGGAACATAAATGATAAATATGAATAAATAACCACAATTATATTTTAAGCACATTAATAATAATAAAACTAAATAATAATTCTAATCATAAAATAAGAGTTGACAAAAATAAATCACATAAAATTGTCACAACTGATCTCCTGGTTGGTATGATCTGTAACATTCCCTTATAAGTTTAATTTAATTTAATTTTGTTATTAAATATTTAATTTTCTTGTTATATAAAGTTTTGGTTTTTTATTTCGGGCATGATCTATAAGTGCTTCCCATGTTTCATGCACATCCATATCCATTAACAACGACCTTTTTAGTGCCAAACAAAAACCAATATACAAGTAAACAAAATAAGATATCAATATTTATATAAGTTTATAATATTTGTAGGTTTTTTTTTCTCGTATTTGTAGGTTATTTTACCTTTATTAAATGTAAGAGATTGGTATTGGGAAAAAACATGTACAAGATTGGTCATCATATATTATAATTTGCTATAAGATGATACTTATATTATTAACAAATGAAATTTATGAAACTTTTATTTTTGTATTTTTAAATATGGGAATAAAATTGAAGCTTCCATCGAGATTAGGTTAATTTTTAAACTCAAAAATGATCTAAACCAAACGAAAATAAAGTATTAATGAATTTTCAAAGTTATTCCTAATATTGGTGGTTGATGGGTCACATCTCACCCATATAAAAATAATATTATGTTTATAAGAGCACCATTATTGGTGACCCTCTTAGAATGTCCAATTTTTATTTAAAAAAAAAGTTTTTTGTTTGTTCATCAAAATTTTGGACCCATGTGTGAAAGTGTACTAAATAGTACACTTTTACACATGGGTCCAAAATTTTGATGAAGAAACAAAAAAACTTTTTTTTTAATAAAAATTGGACCCTTACAAGGGTCACCAATCATGATGCCCTAACATGTATTAAACGAACTGTTAAATTCTCAAATCTACATGTTAACAATAACTTTATTTCATTTTCTATGATTTTGTACAACAATGTGATAATTCTGTTTCCATTGGTAAAATTATAAGTTTAATAATTATCATATGTTTCACTAGCTTTGTTTTGTAGTTTATCTATATTAATTTATTGAGATAAATGTTTTTTTTTTAAGATAAGCGATCTAAATAAAGTTAAAGTGCATGAGACATATTTCCAAATTACTAAATTTTATGTTAAAAAATCTAAGATAGCACTAGTAGTTTATGAGTTAAATAATTTAATAAAAAAATGTAGCTGTATAACTATGTCCTACATTTACAGGAGAGAAAATAAATGTAGAGTTTTGGTAAAAAAAAATGTATATTAGTAGTTTAAAGTTAAAATAAAAACAGTTAATTACTTATTTTAAATATTTGAATTATCTTTATAAATGAAATATTTTCAATAACTTAACATATTTTTGTAGAAAAAAAACCATAAGTAATTCCTAAATCAAAGTTCAACTGTTTGATAGCCCCTATTGGAGATACATGTTACTTAATTACAAGCTTTTTTTTTGTAAAAATTTAATTAAAAGTTATATTTAATTATATGTTGTGTATTACATTTAAATAGTGATAAGATTTATTAAAGCAATAATTATTTTTACAAATTTTACTGAAAATATATTTTAATAAAATGATTACATGTTATTTCCACATACTTAGGTATGTGTTGTGAACATTTGTTTTGCAATCACCCTTAGTGGATGGTTACATAAATAGTAAGAATATTTTGTGTTGTAAACTTTTTGTTTTATAATCATATTTCATTTTTTATTTATATTTTTATATTATTTATTCATTTTTAATAAATTTAGAAAAATTAAACTAAATGATGTCATAATCGACCATGTTAAAAAAAATTATTTCTATTTTTATATTATTTAATCATTTTTTAATAAATTCAGAAGAATTAAACTAAATGATGTCATAATCGACCATGTTGAAAAAAAATATGTCACTTGCAATACTAAATTCTATATTGGTTAATCACAAATAT
>KE150759.1:40615-53934 GCA_000411095.1 Aethionema arabicum
TTCAAGAACCGAAGAACCGAGAACCGAAAGTACCAAACCGAACCCGAATCAAAGAACCGAATGTCCACCCTTAGATAGATCTGTGACCATATGCTACAGTTATATTAGTGACGATATTTCATCATTAATAAAAAAATATTTATTATTAATTAAATTTATTTCTATAACGTATAATTTTTTGTTATTGGTTTCTTTTATGCTATTATTTTTTATGTTAAATTGTTTTATGTTAAAATAATTCGATTTTTTTTTCTCCTTTTGATTTAGATAATTCGATTTAAAGTAATGTTCAAATTAAAAAAAAAAAGGAAAAAATCATATTACTTTTATTTTTATTTTTTTCTCCACAATTTCCGGTTTTTTCTCCTTTCGATTTAGATAATATATTCGATTTAAAATAATGTTCAAATTAAAAGAAAATCATATAAATTGGTTAAATTTCGAATTAGGTATTTTTATGTAAAACTAAAATTAAATTTTGATCAATACCAATACCAATACCATATTACTTTAATTTTTGAATAACTCAAGTAATTCTTTTATATTGGAAAATTAAAGTTTCATTTTAAAAATACAAAAACAAAAAAAAGCTAAAAAAGAAATTGGATGATGAACACGACGAGTCTATTTTCCGTATTGAGCTTCATTGAATCTACCCAGAGAAAATGGTCCAATAATAAAATCACTAATTATGCATTGAAAATCTTGTAATCATTTTTGAATGTCATCATTAAATGTTAAAGCCTTATCGAAAATCCCGAATCGTATCTGCTTTAAATGACAGAGAATTAACCAAGTGAATTGAATCTTAAGCTGTGACTTACTATTTTTTTCAAAATAAGGAGTAAATGGTAGAAGTTATGGGGAAGCTCAAACGTTAATATTAACTCGTGAGTTACGTTGTTGTGTTTCATTAATTTTTTTCTCTTCATTGTGGGTTTCAAACACTATAAAAGATTTTGTTTTGACTATTTATCATATAACCCGAAAAGTTTTAAAGATTTTTTAAGCTTTCTTCTGTGATCTCCAATGGCTGGAACTGAAACTGGAAATTTGACAGAATCAGTGTTGAAGATTAAGCTTCTTGTAGACAGGGAGAAGAACAAGGTTGTCTTAGCTGAGGTTGGTAAGGATTTTGTTGATGTTCTCTTTAGTTTTCTGACGCTACCAATGGGAACAATTGTGAGATTGCTAGAGAAACATCACCAGAATCAAAACTCTCCATCTACTAAAATAGGATGTTTCAACAATCTCTACGAAAGTGTTCGTAATATGGACACAGATGATTTCCTAACTGAAGCTTGTAAAGATGCACTTTTGAATACAAGAAGTGTTAAAGAGAGTCAATGCAGACAGCTTAAGTTTAACATAGATGACAATGAGGTTCTCAAGTACTATAGATGCTCAAAATCTGGATCTTCTGAGGCATGTTTTGGTGCATATAGTAACTTTTGCTCCTCAAGATGTTCTTGTGGAAGTTTAATGAACGTAGAGTTTGACCGGGCTGAAGAATACATGAAAAATGAATTATTTGTCAGCGAGAATAAATCTTTCATAGTAACTGATAACATGGAAATAGGACCTGCTTGTATTGCTCTTATGATGAAGACAGTTAAAGGACTAGGATCGGACACTGGTAAGCTGCAGGAGATTTTTGTCGATGCTAATCATGAAAAGGTGATTTTATATATATATATTCATGGAAAATTCTAATTTTCATACAGTTTAGACCTTGTTTTATTTCTGATTTATGAATAAATCTAAATTCAGGTACTAGCTTTGTTTGAATGTTTATTCTCTTCAGACACTCCCTTGACCGATGTGTTTTTAAAGAACCGTAGTTCGTATGCCATGACAAGGAACATGTCAAGGCTAACAATGGAACATTGGGGTATAAAAAAATTTTTGGTCACTGTTTTTGTTAGGAAACATGATAGAAAAATTATATACGCCGAAAGCAGAGAAGATTTTGTAGATTTACTTTTCACTTTTCTTGCTGTTCCGTTGAAGTCTATATGGGGATTATCTGGGAGTGATAATGTCCTTGGATGCATTGGTAATTTTTGCAAGAGCATTAAGAGTTGCGGTGAAGAAAGAAATCTAGGTACCGATATTCTTCATTGGCATTATGATACTTCACAACGGATGCTTGATGTTATCTTTCGAAAGGGAGAGTTTAGAAAGACTAATTTGTCGAAAAACTTCGATCACCGTTGTTTGAAAGCACTACACCCAAATGGTAGGATGATACACACAATTCATTCTAGTGGTAAGGGGTTTGTGAAAGGAGAAAGAATGTATATGATCTCAGATGATCTTATGATCACACCTATAAACCCATCTTCAATTTTTACAATGATGAAGAAGTTTGAAACGGATTTGGATGATACTGAGGATCATGTTATTAAAATTGGCCAAGAGGAGGTAATGTATACATTACTGTTATTACAATAATTAATCGCTCTTCAATTTCTTATGTTGTTTCCTAAATGAATGCGCAGGTTGTACGTTTAATGATAGCTTCACTTATGACTTCAAATGCTTTAACTACTGCCCTTGGTTGCTTAATCCCAAAGAAGTGAAAAAGAAGAGAAACTCTAAGACTCCATTGTTGGAGAGCTTGATTCTCAAAATCACAATGTTCAGACTTTGTTTTTTTGCTTTTTTTTATGTTTGTTATATTCGTTTGAAATGAATGATTTATCTCCAGATTTACAACGTTTTGTGTTATGCTAAAACCTTTCTTAGGTACTGTACCCATCAAAAAATGTATACAAATATGTCTGGGCTTATATTACCTTATTTCTAATAAAGTTACTAAATCGTAGAGTTGAAGAAATTTTAGGGACCTTGGATGAAATTTCGTAGAAATATGGCAAGTGAAGGTCTTAGACCATATGCTTTGGTGAGAGATTCAAATGAGTCTCTCATCAATATAATATTATTATCTTTATTTAATTTTTTAATTTAGTTTTTTTAATAAATATAATTTTGTTTTAGACCAAAAGTAATATGACACATAGGATTATAGTCTCTTATAATTTTTTTTGAGTCTCTCATTTGAGAGACTCATGAATATAAATTCTCACAAAATCTCATGTTTTTAATATTTTATTATTATTTTAATGGTGAGAGACTCCTAATGTTCATGCATGCTCTTACAATAGTTAGTCAATTTTCCCGCCAATTTAATACTCATATATACTTATATTTTAATCACATTAATAATAAAACTATATTATAATTTTAATCATAAAATAAGAGAGAGGAAAAAAACCAATCATAAAGTGTAAGAGCATCTCCGATAGTTGGTGCTATTTTTTGTGTTAAAATAGCATAATTGCAAAATGCAATTGAGTTTTACTCCAATGGTTGGTTGCATTTTTTAGTATAAATTTTATTATTAATTGTTAAATATGTATAAATTTTCTTTAAACTTTACAAATTCACCCACTTATTTTTTTATGTTTTAAAAACATCTATAGATTGTTATATTTTAAATCTAAAGAAGACAAATGCACAAAGACAACAACATTTGAAGATTCAAAATAAGAATTATGCTTTCAAATAATTTAAGGATCCGAATCTTCGTGTGTATGTTCAAAATGAACAAACACGGATTTTACGAAAAAGAGCCTAACAACAATAATCTCAACAAGATCCGCCTCAATCCGATTCATTTGGACAATATTTTGGTGATTTAAGTAGATTCAATAATGATTTATCCGAATATTAATTCATTTAATCATTGATCTTTGTTGCACTAATTTATTTTATGTTATTTTTTTATTTTTGCACTTTTAAAACAAATTTATTTGAAATATGTTACATGTCATTTTATTTTATTAATAAAAATATATTATTAAAATTTAAAGATAAATGTTAAACTATTATTAATCAATAATATAAAATAAACATTATTAAACTAATTATTTGTAAAATAAAGGATTGATTTGTAAAGAAAAAAAGTTCAATTGCATAATAGCATTATGCTATATTTCATTCCAAATATAGAAACAAAAATAGCATAATGCTATTTTGCAATTGAAAATAAAACTTTATTGATAAGGCTTTAAGTCTAAAATAACATAAAATTACAAATATAATATAGGATTGGAGATAGTCTAAGAGTTGACAACAAAAAGAATCACATAAGGTATGATCTGTACCATTCACTTATAAGTTTAATTGAATTTATTTTAACTTAAAAAAGTTTAAATTTAAGAGATTGGTGATATATTATTTGAAGGTTTAAATTTATTATTTAGATTTAAGAAATAATTTTTTTTTGTAAACTAGAATATTAGTATTAATTTTTTTTATTAGATAGATACTCCATCTGTTTAAAAAAGGATGACTTTTAATTTTATTTTTTTGTTTCAAAATATTTAATTTTGGGAAATTTAACAAAATCAACATTTCATATACTTTTTGAGTATTATAGACATTTGAAATCCAGTTTTAGTTTTATAGACACCACATAATTAACAATGACGATAATGTCCCTGTAATTTATTGACCCTAAACCCGGAACCCTAAACCCGAAACCCTAAACCCTAAATCCTAAACCCGAAACCCTAAACCCTAAACCCTAAACCCTAAACCCTAAACCCTAAACCCTAAACCCTAAACCCTAAACCCTAAACCCTNCATTAGGTCAACTAAAAAGATACCTAGATGTGTGGAATGGTAATTTAGTCTTTCCCTTAACCTAAATGTCTATGGGTCTAAAAAAAACTAAAGAATGCTTTTTAAATGTGTAAAACGGTCAATTTCTCTTTAATTTTCTAATAATTTTTAACCAAATTGAAAATAATAAATATGTAAAATACCTACATTTCCACAAAACGAGCTAACAAATAAAATAAAAAAACAGAGAGAATGTTGATTCTTAGTAGTTGGGCATAAAAAATGGAACTAAAAAACTGAAACAAAAAAACGGGTTTGGTTCTGGTTTCTGCAAAAAGTACTTATTGGATCTTAAACTCGGAATCTATGAATTTCGGGTAGAAACCAAACCCGAATCAAGATACGTGGTTACCCAAAAATAACCATACATTTATTTTTATTTTTTTTAACTCAAATTATTCGTTCGGCGGGTATTTTTTCGGGTTTACTACTATTTTTTCGGTTCTTTGAGTAGTTTTTCGATTTTTTGGATATTTTGGATATTTTTTTGGTTCTCCGAGTCAAGGAACCGAACCGAAACTCCTAAGGGTCTTATACTCATAGAATCAAAGAACCAAAGGTACTGGCCCAGATAAGAACAGGATCCCCAAAAAAAAAAAAATCAAAACGCATATAAACGAAGCTAGAGGTTAAAAATAGCAATTTTCCAAACAATTGTTTGTAAAGTAAAAGCGAACTGAGGGGTGTTAAGTTAAATAGTTTTCGCGTTAAATCCTCTTTTACAGTTTCGTTTCGTTAAACCCTTCCGATCTGATCTCGCCACTCTCCGTGGCCGTCTATAAAAGTTCCACAGAAATTTACAAAGAAGGTAAATCTGGTCTTCACCTCCCCTATCGTATATGTTTTAATTACAAGACATAGGATAATCAACTGAATTGAATGTTAAAATTTGACATATTTTTTTCAAACGTTAATATAAGACGAGTGGATTGTGTTTGATTCATTGTTTCCCCTTCATTTTGGTTTGAAACACTATAAAAGTTTTGGTATTTAGTTTTTTTTTTTTTTTATCATCAATTGTGAAAAGTTTAAAATATTTCTTCAGACATGGAAGAAGAACCAGTGTTGAAGATTAGGCTTCTTGTAGACAAGGAAAAGAACAAAGTTGTATTGGCTGAGGTGGATAAGGATTTTGTCGATGTACTCTTTAGTTTTACGGCGTTTCCAATGGGAACAATTGTGAGATTGCTGGAGACATATCAACAGAATCAAGAGTCTGAAGCCATCACAATAGGATGTTTCAACAAACTCTACGAAAGTGTTTGTAATATGGACACAGATGATTTCATGACCGAAGCTTGTAAGCATGCACTTTTGAATACAAGGAGTGTGAAAGATAGGCAATGTAGACAGCTTAAGATTAACATAGATGACAATGAGGTCCTTAAGTACTACATGTGCTCAAACATTGGACCTTATTCGTCAGTGTATTATCACTCATATAGTAACTTTTGCTCCTACACATGTTCTTGTGGAAGTTTAATAAACATGGAGTTTGACGAAAATGAAGAGTTCGACGAAAATGTGGAAAATTATGATATATTTTCCAGCAATAAGAACTCTTTCATAGTTACCGACGATATGGAAGTGGTGCCTTCTTCTTTTTCTCTCATATTGAAGACAATTAGAGGGCTAGGTTATCCAGATGGTACTGATAAGTTGCATGAGATTATTATCGATGCTAATCATGAAAAGGTGATTAATTTTTTTCATGGTATTGATAGTTTTTATGCCTCTTAGACCTTGCTTTATTTCTAATTTATGAAAAATTTAAATCCAGGTACTAGCTCTGCTATATTGTTTATTCTCTTCAGATACACCATTGACTGATGCGTTCTTAAGGAATTCGAGTTCATATGTCATGACAAGGACTTTCAACATGTCAAGTTTAGCAATGCGAGATGAGGGTAAAGAAAAATCAAATGAAGGGTTGTCTGTCACCGTATATATCAGAAAGCATGACTCGAAAATTTTGTACGTTGAAAGCGAACAAGATTTCGTAGATTTACTTTTCACTTTTCTTGCTCTACCTCTAGAATCTGTCTGGGAATTGTGCGGGAGCAATTTCGTATTTGGATGCATCGGAAACTTTTGCAAGAACATTAGGACATTGAGTGGGAAAGCAGATACTTATAAATGTATGGTTCATTACCATTATAGTATCCCGAAACCGCTGTTTGATGTTTCTTACACAGATGACTGCGGAGAAACTACATTGTCAAAATATTTCATGGATCATTATTGGAAACCAATGCATCCAAATGGTTATCTTTTATCGTCAATCCCTATTAGTAGTAAGGGGTTTGTGAAGGGACGAACGTATATGATCTCAGATGATCTTACGTTCACACCTATAACTCCATCTTCAACTTTGTGCATTATGAAGAAGTTGGAGATAGATTGGGATGATATTGAGGAGCATGTAATTAGCATTAACAAAGCAGAGGTAATATATCCATTAATTACTGTTATGATATAATAATCTCTCGTCAATTTCTTATGTTGTTTCCCATATGAATGCAGGCTCTTCGTTTATTGATAGCTTCACTTATGACATCTACTGCTTTAACCACTGCTCTTGGCTGTTTAATACCAAAGAAGCTAAACAAAGAGAAACCGTAAGACTCCATAGTTGGAGAGCTTGATTTTCATATCACAATGTTGAATCTTTGGTGTGTATTTACCATCTATTAAACGTAAAATATTGATGATGTTATCAGTTAAACATTTAAATTTATTGTTATTAGATTTAACAAGTATATTATATGTTGTTGCATTTTTTTGTAAATTAAAGTAGTGTTAAATTGTTGGTATAATCTCTCTTCAATTTCTTATGGTGTTATACTATATGAATGCAGGCTGCAGTCTCCCATACCCGTAACGTCTCCCAGATTGGGACTTGGTGGGGACGGCGTCGAAACATCCCGGAAACGTTTCCGAAAAAAGGATACAACTGCTCTCGGATCTTTGGTCCCAAAGAAGCTAAAGGAATAGAAACTCGTTGAAACTTTTTAGTCTACTTTGTGAACTGTTTTCTTTTATGTTGGTTAAATTCAATTAAAATGAATGATTTAGCTCTAAGAGTTGCAACATTTTGTGGTCGTGACATCTATTGCCTTAACCACTGCGCTTGGCTGCTTAATCCTAAAGAAGCTTAAAGAAGAAAAACTCTAAGACTCCATTGTTGGAGAGCTTGATTCTCAAAATCACAATGTTCAAACTTTATTTTTGGTTTATTTTGTGAGCTGCCTTGTCTTTTTATGTTTGTTAAATTCGTTTGAAATGAATGAATTATCTCTTAGATTTACAACATTTTGTGTTGTGCTAAAATCTTTCTAAGTTACGGTGCCCTTCAAAATGTATACAAATATGTCTGGGCTTATATTATCTCATTTCCTAACAAAGTTACTAAATTGTAAGGTTGAAGAAACTTTAGGGGCTTTAGATGAAATTTCGTAGAAATTTGGCAACAGAAGGCCCTTACAAGTTAGTCAATTTTATGCTCATAAATTTATATTTTAAGCACATTAATAATAATAATAAAACTATATTATAATTTTAATCATAATATAGATAGCTGAGTTATTATTTGAAGGTTTAAATTTATTATTTAGATTTCACAAATAAATTATATGTTTTTTTTTGTAAACTAGAATAGTAGTATTAATTTTTGTTATTAGATATATAATATATTATACAGTATATAACTATATACTCATATAATATGTCGGAACTCAAATATAAATCAAATTGTCGATTCCTAGTCAAAACTTATATAGTATAAGCGAAGCTAGAGGTTAAAACAGCAATTTTCCAACAATTGTTTCTAAATTGTAAAGTAAAAGCAAATTGAGGGATCTTAGGTTAAATAGTTTCCCGCCATTTAGTTTCCCCCAAAATCCTCTTTTAGGGTTTCCTTTGGTTAAACCCTTCCCATAAGTGTACACTTTTAGGTACCAAATTGATCGTCGCGATTCTGCAACTGTCGAAGCTTTCACTGCCATGGCTGTCGATGGAAGTTCTCCAGTAATTCATAAAGAAGGTAAATCTGTTCCTCACCTCCACGATTTTATATGTTCATTTGATCCCCTTTATCTACATTATCTATATTCAAATGGAATTGAATGATGAACACAAAGAGAGAGAGTCCATTTCTCATAAAGAGCTACATTGAATCTATCCAGAGAGAATGTTGTCAATAAACCCTAACTAGTTCTCTGCGATTACTGGGTACCGTTATCTTAATCGTTTTTCAATGTGTTAAATGTTCAAATCTTTTCGAAACTTTGTGAGCTAGGATACAAGTCTCTAATTAGGATATGTTTTACAATACATAGAGAGAATCAACTTAATTGAATGTTGAGCTGTGACTATTCGTGCTTGATTATTTGTTTTGCCCTTCATTTTTTGTATATGTGGCTGTTTATCATCTGACTCTGAAAAGTTTTAAATATTTTTTGCAGACTTTCTTCAGCCATCTCCAATGGCTGGAACTGAAACTTTGGACGAACCGGTGTTGACGATTAAGCTTCTTGTAGACAAGGAGAAAAACAAGGTTGTGTTGGCTGAAGTGTGTAAGGATTTTGTTGATGTACTCTTTAGTTTTCTGGCGTTACCAATGGGAACAATTGTGAAATTGCTAGAGAAACATCAGCAGAATCAAAAGTCTCAAGCCACTCCAATAGGATGTTTCAACAATCTCTATGAAAGTGTTCGTAATATGGACACAGATGATTTCCTAACCGAAGCTTGTAAAGAAGCTCTTTTAAATACAAGGAGTGTGAAAGAGAGCCAATGCAGAGACCTTTATTTTAACTTAGATGGCAACGAGGAGCTCAAGCTCTACAGGTGCTCAGAACCTAGTTCCAAGACATGCTATAGTGCATATAGTAACTTTTGCTCCTCAATATGTTCTTGTGGAAGTTTAATGAACGAGGAGGTCGACACATTTACTCCAAGTATCGATCATGAATTATTTGCCAGCAAAAATGAATCTTTCATAGTAACTGACAATATGGAAGTCGGACCTGCTTCAGTTTCTCTCATGTTGAAGACAATTAAAGGACTAGGATATGCAGACGCTGGTAAGCTGCAGGAGACTTTTGTTTATGCTAATCATCAAAAGGTAACTATATATATATATATTAATGGAATTACTAGTTTACATGCCTACCTAGACCTTGTTTTATTTCTAATTTATCTAAATCGAAATCCAGGTACTAGCTTTGTTGGAATGTTTATTCTCTTCAGACACACCCTTGACTGATGTGTTCTTAAAGAACCGTAATTCATATGTCATGTTAAAGACACTAAACATGACAAGTTCAGCAATACAAGATACGGATGAAAACGCATCAAACAATGAGTTTTCGCTCACTGTATTTCTTAGGAAACAGGATGGGGAATTCTTATACGCTGAAAGCAAAGAAGATTTTGTTGATCTACTTCTCTCCTTTCTTGCTATTCCTCTGGAGTATGTCTGGGAATTATGTGGAAGTAGTATTGCACTTGGATGCATTGAGAATTTAGTTAAGAGCATCAAGAGATACGATGAAGCACCATATCTAAGTAAGCACAAATGTGTTCTTCATTGGCATTATAGTGTTCCACAACCGATGTTTGATGTATGTTACAGGGAAAACATCAGAGTAACTACATTGCCAAAACCCTTCTTGAGATACCGTATGCAACCACTGCATCCAAATGGTAACACTGTATCGGCAAATCGTTGTAATGGTGGGGGGTTTGTGAGAGGATCACAAACGTATATGATCTTAGATGATCTTATGATCTTACCGGTAAATCCATCTTCAAGATTTACCATGCTGAAGATCTTGGAAACGAACTTGGATGACATTGATGAACATGTGATTAAAATTAGCGAAGTCGAGGTAATTTATCCATTTTTGTTATGATTATCTTTCTCCAATTTCTTATGTTGTTTACAATATGAATGCAGGCTCTTCGTTTATTGATGGCTTCACTTATTACATCCACTGCCTTAACTACTGCTCTTGGCTGCTTAATCCCAAAGAAGCTAAAAGGAGAGAAACCGTAAGACTTAATCGTTGTAGAGCTTGATTTTCATATCACAATGTTGAATCTTTGGTGTCTATTTACATCTATTAAACGTAAAGATTGATGATATTATATGTTGTTCCATTTTTTTGTATATTAGAGTAGTGTTAATCTTTGGTGTGTATTTCTTATGGTATTTACTATATGAATGCAGGCTGGATTCTATGTTGCATGGGGACGCCAAACTCACGCCGTGTCCCGTACCCGTAACGTCTCCGAGATGGGGACTTGGCGGGGACAGCGTCGAGACATCCCGGAAACGTTTCCGAGAAAAATGAGACCTTTCTGCATTAACCACTGCTCTCAGATCTTTCTTAGTTTAGTGATCTGTAGTTTACTTTGTGTCCTGTCTTCTTCTAAGTTCATTAGAAATGAATGATTTTATCTCTGGAGTTGCAGCATTTTGTCTTATCTGCCCAGATCTTTCTTAGTTTCAGTACCCATCAAAATGTATATCCTGATCTCTTAATCCTTTTTCAATGTTAAACTCTTATTGAAAGTTTGTGACTGAGGAAACAATTGAATATTGAGCTGTGACATATTTTTCAAGAGAAGCGGTTTAATTAGTTGATTTATTAGTCGGTTTATGTTTGGTTTAAATATTTACTTGAAGTTACACAATTGTAGGTTTAGAATAAAAGAAAATATATTCTTAGGATCGAGAATATATATCTTACTATTTATAGGATTCTTCAAAATATTAGATCATATTAAGGATCATGTGATTAAAATTGGCGAGATAATTTATACAATATTGTTATTACAATAAGTGCTTCCCATATGTAGTAATTTTCAAATTTTCGAAAAAAATTCAAAATTATGAGTTGTATTTCACAAAATTTTTAAAACTACCAATTTTTTTTAAAAAAAATCATAGGCTATAATCACAAATTTTTTTAAAATTATCAAAATTTTCAAAAAAAATACAAAATTATAGATTATAACCTACAAATTATATGTTTTTTTATTTATTAAATGTAAGAGATTGGTGATTTATTATTTGAAGGTTTAAATTTATTATTTCCATTTAACAAATAAATTATATGTTTTTGATTTTTGTTTTTTTTTGTAAGCTAGAATAGTAGTATAAATTTTTGTTATTAGATATATAATATATTATACTCCATGTAAGTATATATTATATAATATGTCCGAACTCAAATATAAATCAAATTGTCGATTCCTAGTCAAAAACTTATATAATAAGCGAAACTAAAGGTTTAAATAGCAGTTTTCCAACAATTGTTGCTAAATTGTAAAGTAAAAATAAATTGAGGGGTCTTCGGTTAAATAGTTTCGCGCCATTTAGTTTCGCCTAAAATCCACTTTTAGGGTTTCCTTTCGTTAAACCCTTCCGATAGTTACCAAACTGCTCTTGCGATTCTCCAACTGTAGAAGCTTCTACTTCGATTCGATGGCCGTCGATGGAAGTTCCACAGACACTCATGAAGAAGGTAAATCTGGTCTTCACCTCCACGATTTTATATGTTGATTTTGATGTATATTCAAAATGGATTTGGGTGATGAGAACAGAGTCTATTTCTCGTAAAGAGCTCCATTGAATCTACCTAATTAGTTCTCTGAGATTACTGGGTACAGTTTCTGCATCGGCAATGTCTTAGGTCTTCCTGATACCTTAATCGTTTTTCAATGTCGTATTAAATGGTTCAAATCTTATCGAAATTTTGTGACCTAGGAATAGGATACAAGTCCTGAATCGTATATGTTTTACAAGACATAGAGAGAATCAACTCAATTGAATGTTGAGCTGTTACTGTTTGTGCGTGATTATTTGTTTGCCCTTCATTTTGGCTTTTTTTTTATCATCAAAGTTTAAAATATTTTTTGCAGACTTACTTGAGTCATCTCCAATGGCTGGAACTGAAGATTTGGAAGAACCGATGTTGACGATTAAGCTTCTTGTAGACAAGGAGAAGAACAAGGTTGTCTTGGCTGAGGTGTGGAAGGAATTTGTTGATGTACTTTATACTTTTCTGACGCTTCCAATGGGAAAAATTGTGAGATTGCTAGAGAAACATCAGCAGAATCAAAAGTCTCAAGCTTCTCCAATAGGATGTTTCAACAATCTCTACGAAAGTGTTCGTAATATGGGAACAGATCATTTCCTAACTGAAGCTTGTAAACATGCACTTTTGAATACAAGAAGTGTGAAAGAGAGCCAATGCAGAGAGCTTTATATTAACATAGATGACAACGAGAAGCTCAAGTTCTACAGGTGCTCAGAAGCTCGATCCGAGAAATGCTATGGTGCATATAGTAACTTTTGCTCCTCAATATGTTCTTGTGGAGGATTAATGAACGAGGAGTTTAACCAACATGCTGAAAGCATCGATCATGATTTATTTGCCAGCGAAAATGGATCTTTCATAGTAACTGACAATATGGAAGTGGCACCTGCTTCTATATCCCTCATGTTGAAGACAATTAAAGGACTAGGATATGCAGACGCTAGTAAGCTACAGGAGACTCTTGTTTATGCTAATCATGAAGAGGTAACTATATATATATATATATATATATATATATATATA
>KE150759.1:63429-76607 GCA_000411095.1 Aethionema arabicum
AAGTTTTTTTAATTGTATTTTATTTTTAAAAAAATTGGGGTTTTTTTATAATGCAATCAGGTAGAATGAATTATCATTTTGATGTGATGGAATATGAAAACATTCTACATTTAAAATCCAAAACCCCTAGGGAGTTTCAACAAGGATACACAACAATCATAGTTGGGTTCATTGGATCTACTACTTCATGTTAAAAGGATCAAAATCTTAGCTTGCTTTTTAAGGTTTTCAAAAATCGTCTTCATGTTTTGTAACTCAAACTCATGTTCGTATGCATGTTGATATATAGATTAACCTTTTAACAACAACAAAAATCCAGTAAAAAAAAATCAAATATATTATGGGAAATACATTATTAACAATGACGATAATTTATTTACCTTAAACCCGAAACCCTAGATGTGTGGAAGGGTAGTTTAGTCTTTCCATTAACCCAAATGTGTATAAAACAAAAAGTTAGTTTTTGGGTCTAAAAAACTAAAGGAAGTCCACCAATTGTCTAAAACAGCCAATTTCTCATATATTATACTTTCTCGGTCCCATATTATTTGATTTTCTAGTATTATTTTTGTTTCAAATTATTTGATTTCTTGCCATTTTTTGTTTAATTAAAATTTAAATGTGTCATTAAATTTGTAAATTTCACAAATCAATATAAAAATTTATTACATTTTTTATTGGATTACTTATAGATAATTAAAGAAATAGAATGTATATTTTATTGGGAGATTTTTTAAAAAATGTACTAATTCAAAAATTTTTTAAAAAAATGCGACATGACAAATTTGCATAAACCTATTGAATTAGAGCATTTTACATAATTCATCTATTTTATTGGAAAATGTTAAAATAAATAAATATAATTTTTCAAAAATAAAACATTTAATGGATTAATAACATTTTCTTAAGAGATATGAAAATCCTAGAAACTCAAATAATATGAGATAGAGAGAGTATAAATAATCAACTATAAAATGTCTTGAATCGTTTTTGCTTTACAAAACAGAGAATTTACAAAGTGGATTGAAATGTTGAGGTGTGACATATTTTTTAAGGGAAGCTTATGGTTTAATTAGTTGGTTAGGTTTGGTTTAAATATTTACTTTAAGTTACACGATTATAGGCAATGTTTTAAAAACTTGACCGGATGGTGAACCGGGAAACCTGTTGGGTCACTGGGTCAATGGGTCGACCCGGTCCGACTTCGGGTCAATAACATAAATATATATAGATAAATATTTATTAAATTAGATTTTAAATAGATTAAACTTATAAAATTAATTTTNTTTTAAAAAATTTATAATGTAATGTTAGAACCTTTATAAAATACTATTTAATATGAAATAACCTATACACATAAAATAGTTATTAGTAATATTTTTTTAAAATATTGATGCAAAAGTTTTAGTTTCTAAAATTATTTTATTTCTAACAACCAAACTAAATTGAACAAAATTATAATTTCAAGCAAAAAAAATATAATTCATATTGAAATTAAATATACAAATAGAGTTATAATTTAAATTTAACTTGATAAATGGACCTGTCGAGTCAAACTGGGTCACGGGTTTTACCGGGTCATGGGTTTTTACCGGGTTTTTTCGGGTATTAGTGGGTCAACAATAGCTTGAGTTTTTAATTTGAACCGGACCGAATTATTATCGGGTCACCAGGCTGACCGGTCGGACCGGACGGGTCAACCGGGTTTTAAAACACTTATAGGTTTAAAATAAAGGAAAATATATTCTTGAAATCAAGAATATATATATTTCCATATTAATAGGATTCTTAGAATAATGAAAATTTAATATAATTTCCTTATTTATATTAGATTTTTTATATAAAAAAAATTAGAAATCACACATTAAACATTAATTCTGTGAGAGTTTTAAGTTTTTAATTTTTTTTTCTATCAACAAACGTTTCAGTCTAGTGATAAGCCAATGGTTTGGCTAAGTTTGGAAGAAAAAAAGCCAGCGTTGCTCCGGTTAACCAAAAAAAAAGAAAAGCCAGCGTTGGAAGAACCAATGTTGAAGATTAAACTTGTTATAGACAAGGAGACAAACAAAGTTGTCTTAGCTGAAATGAGTAAGGATTTTATCGATGTACTCCATAGTTTTCTAGTGCTACCAATGGGATCAATTGTGAGATTACTAGAGAAATATCACCAGAATCAAAACTCAGATCAAACCACTACAAAAATAGGATGTTTCAACAATCTCTACGAAAGTATTCGTAATTATATGAACACAGATGATAATGATTTCGTAACGAACGCTTACGAGTATGCACTTTTGTCTGCACGAAGTGTGGAAAGGAATCAATGCAGAGAGGTTTATATTAGGATAGATGATAGTTACAAGTGTTCAAAAGATCCATATTCAGAGGCAGATTCGAATGCATATAGTAACTTTTGCTCCTCAAGATTAGTCCACGTGGACGTTGCCCGGAGAGGGACCGAAGGAAACATGAGTCCTATATTATTTGTCAGCAAGAGTAAATCTTTCATAGTTACTGACAATATGGAAGTGGCACCTTCTTCTTATTCTCTCATGTTGAAGACAATTAAAGGACTAGGATATGCAGATGTTGATAAGCTGCAGGAGATTATTATTGATACTAATAGTGAAAAGGTGATTGAATTTTTTTCATTGAATATTTGATTTGATGGTTTTTATGTCACTTATAGACTATAATTTATTTCTGATTTATGAAAATTTGAATCTAGGTACTAGCTTTGCTGGAATGTTTGTTCTGTTCAGACACTCCTATGACTGATGTGTTCTTAAGGAACTATAGTTCAAATGTCAATGTCATGGAAAGGATTCAAAACATGCCAAATCTAGCAATGCAAGATGCTCGTAAAGAAGATTCAAATGATGTTTTGACGGTCACGGTATTTGTAAGGAAGCATGACAGCAAAGTTTTATTCGCTGAAAGCGAAGAAGACTTTGTAGATCTACTTTTTAGTTTTCTTGCTCTCCCTTTAGAATCTGTCTTGGAATTATCTAGAAGTAGTATTGCCCTTGGGACTTTTTGCAAGAGCATTAAAAGATGCAATGAAGAACCATATCTAATTACTCACGCAAGTATTGGTCATTGGGCTCATAATCTTCCACAACCGCTGCTTGATGTCAGTGTTGTATTCAAAAAATTGAAAAATCAGTGTGGTGGAGGAATTGTGGAAGGAGGACAAACTTACATAATCTCAGATGATCTTATGATCACACCTATAAATCCATCTTCAACTTTTACAATGATGAAGAAGTTAGAAACGGAAACGGACTTGGATGATATTGAGGATCATGTTATTAAAATTAGCGAAGCAGAGGTAATTCATCCATTTATGTCATGAATTAGGCTTGGGCGTTCGGATTATTCTGATAGTTCGGTTCGGATTTTTTGGATTTTGGGTTTTTTTGGTTTTTAAAAAATCTAACCATTCGGGTTTTAAATTTACTTTGGTTTGGTTCAAAATTTTTTGGGTTTCGGGTCTTTCGGATTTAAAAAAGTCGAACGATTCGGATGCTAAAGTTCGGATCAGTTCGGATTTCTGATCGGATCGAAACCATAATCACACACAAACAAATAGAAATTTGCTTATGATCTCCAAAACATTATTTTTTTATACATTATTTTTTTTATTATAATTAATAATAATGTTATTTTTATTTTAAATTTAATCGGATTTTTTGGGTTGGGTTCGGATTTAAACCAAAATTCAAACCAAAAAAACAGTAAAACCATTCGGATTTTATAAATTTTTGGTTTGGATTATCTTGGAACAGTTCGGATCAGGTTAATTCGGATCGGATAAAATGCCCAACCCTATGAATTATGATGATAATCTCTCTTCAATTTCTTATGTTGTTTATTACAATATGAATGTAGGCTGTTCGTTTATTGATGGCTTCACTTATGACTTCCACTGCCTTAACTATTGCTCTTGGCTGCTTAATCCCAAACAAGTGAAAAAGATTAGAAACTCTTAACACATCATTGTTGGATATGTTTAATTTCATATTACAATGTTGAACTTTTTTAGTCTACTTTGTGAACGATCTGTTTTCTTTTGTCTTGGCTAGTTGAACTGTCTGTTTTGTTATGTTCGTTAAATTTATTTAAATACATTATGCCTTTAGAGTTACACCATGCCATCTTGTGCCCAAATTTTCATGGTCTAGCATTTCAAAATAACATGGCAGATCGGAAAATATTGTTCGTTTAGTCGTCCCTGGAGACCAGCTATGATGAAACAAACATAAATTTAGGGATGTCAATTCTGTTGGAACCAGGTAAAAGAGTAATGAGATTGCAAAACTTATTCTGCTCTTATTCCTTCGAAAGCTTTAAATAGCAAATTACAAAAGACAACTGCTTCCTACGGAGATCTTTACAACTAAAACAAATGCTTGACTTATTAATCTCCAACAACTAAGACTAAGTCCTACGACTAAGTCTAAACCACTAACAAATTCGTGCTAAAGCATACGAGCTAGTCCAGTCCGACAATGAAAAACACCGGATGCGGGCTTTGATATATGAGGCCGAAAAAAATGGGCTAACCCGGCGGCTATATTGATATGCCCAGAGAACAAGAATTTGTCCAAACTCGTTATACGAAACTCCAAGATATTACGGTTATGGTGTTTTGGTTTTTTTTTCTTGTATGGTTTCTATGCTTATGGTTTACTTAGTTGGTTAATTACTTGATTTATTAGTTTGATTATTAGTTGGCTTGTGTTTGCTTTAAGTATATACTTTAAATCACCAATTATAGGTTTAGAATAAAAGAAAATATATTCTTAGAATTGCTGGCTTCAAAAAAAAAATTACTATATGTATATTTTGATATTTATAGGATTCTTAGAAATATTGTAGAGTTATTTAACTTAATTATGTCGTATTAGGGTTTCTATAAAAAAAAAAAATACTTTTCCATATTTATAGGATTCTTAGAATATAAAGTTATTTAATTTACTTATTTTGTACTAGGTTTTCTATAAAAAAAAATATACATTAATGATTGTACTTGATTCTTTCAGTCTTTCTCCACACATCTCCAATGGCTTCAGAAGAATCATCAGTGTTGAAGATTAGACTTCAAGTAGACAAAAAGAAGAACAAAGTTGTGTTCGCTGAAGTAGGTAAAGATTTTGTTGATGTTCTCTTTAGTTTTCTAGCGTTACCAATGGGAAAAATTGTGAGATTGCTAGAGAAACATCACCAGAATCAAAAGTCTCGAACCACTCCAATAGGATGTTTCAACAAACTCTACGAAAGTGTTCGTAATATGAACACAGATGATTTCATATCTGAAGCTTGCAGACATAGACTGTTAATGGAGGTGAGGTCCAATGATATTGTAAGAAACTCTGAGTTATTTATCAGCAACAGGACCTTATTCATGGTTACAGACAACATGGAAGTGGGACCTGCTTCTCTTTCTCTTACAGTGAAGACAATGGAGAAACTAGGATATACAAATGCTAATATATTGGAGGAGATTCTTGTTGATGTTAACCATGAAAAGTTACTAGCTTTGCTTGAATGTTTATTCACTTCTGATACTCCTTTAACCGATGTCTTCTTAAAGAATCGTAGTTCATATGTTATGACAAGGAGGATTCATAGCATGCCAAGTGAAGCGGGTAGTGAAGAATCTGATGGATTGTTTTCAGTTACGTTGTTTATTAGGAAACAAGACAGAAAAGTTATATATGTTGAAAGTAGAAATGACTTTGTAGACTTACTTTTCGGGTTTCTTGTTCTTCCTCTTGAATGTGTCTGGGAATTATCTGGGAGCAATGTTATATTTGGATGCTTTGAAAACCTTTGTAAAAGCATCAAGATATTGAGTAAGAAAACAGTTTCAAATGGTAGTGATCATAGTAATGGAAGGTTTGTGAAGGGAGGACAAACTTATATGATTTTAGATGATCTTACGATAACATCTTCCATGGAGAAGAAGAAGCTCGAGGCGGGCTTGGATGATATTGAAGAGCATGTAATTGTCATAAGCAGAGCAAAGGTAATTTCTTAAATTTCTACTGTTATGATTCTTAAATTTCTTATGTTGTTTCTCATGTGAATACAGGTTGTACGTTTATTGATAGCTTCACTTGTGACATCCACTGCTTTAACCACTGCTCTCAGTTGCTTAATCCCATAGAAGTGAAAACAAGAGAAACTCTAAGACGCCATTGATGGAGGAGAGGTTTGATTCTGGAAATTACAGTGTTGAATCTGTTTTGTGAAAACTGTCTTTTGTTTTCTTTGTTGTCTGTTTTGTGAAAACTCTTGTCTTTTGTTTTCTTTGTAGTCTGTTTTGTGAAAACTCTGTCTTGTTATGTTTTCAGATTAGAAACTCTTAACACAACATTGTTGGATATGTTGAATTTCATATTACAATGATGAATCTTTGAGACTGTTTTTTGAACCGTTTGTCTTGTTATTTAGTTAAAATAAACTATGTCTTCAGTGTTCCATCATGTCCACTTAGTGCTCAAATCTTTCAGCATTTGAAAATAATAGGACAGATCATCTAAAGAAAGACGAGACAGGTGAGTTTTTCATTCACCCAAGTGTGTATTATATTACAAGAAACAGCTTCTCTACTTCCAGAACAAGAATCATACAAGAATCTTACAATAAAAAGTATATAGTTTCTGCGTCGCGGCTAAAGTTTAGATCATTTGTTGAAGATCTTGGACTATTTCTGATATTGGCGGTCTAAATCCAGGTTCCACCTGTTCAAAGATCATCAAAAAACATTAGTAAGCAGTAACTCTCTCTATCTTTGGTTTCGGTATTACAGTGAACTCACTTGCAGAGAACGAGATATGATATCTGCAAAACGTGACAATGATTTCACTGGATATGCTCCATGAAGTGAAGGATCAACCATTCTTGTCAATGCATCGATATCATGAAGCCGAGGAATCGCCCATTGAGCTAACGTCTGATGCCCCCGCGGCCTTGTCCTGCAGTAAGTAGTTTGATTTAGCACAAGAAAAACATAAGTGAATCGTGTTTTGTCTGTGTAACAGTATAACCTGTCAAGTGGTTTGCGTCCAGTGAGCAATTCTAACATCACAACTCCAAGACTATAAATATCACTTTGGCAAGTATAGCTTCCAAATTCAACCTCAGGTGCACCGTAACCAGCCATCTACAGATTATCTAAGTGTGTTAACAGATGAACAAAACACCATTTTTCTCTAAATTCTGGATTTGGGATCTCCAAAATCAGGCAAATTCAAGTGCCAGGCTAGCAAATATTACATGTTTGGTGCTTCAGCACAGTAAGGCGAGTTAAAGATACAAGAAGCGAGCATTAAATGGGCGTTTGAGGCGCTATGAAGCACGTTTCATGTAAGTAACCTTTAATTCACTTGTACGTGAGAGTAAAAACATAATTCAAACCAAATCTTTAAAACTTAAAGCAAAAAACAATATCAAACTAATCCAAAAACATCAAACCAATCTAAAACAGAACAAAAAAACAGAAACATTTCTTTGAGTTATGTTACTGGTTTTTTGTTTGTTTTGGATTAGTGTGATGTGAATTTCTTTTAATTATGTTTTAGATTAGTTTAATGTTGTTTTTTTGCTTCAAGCTCTAAAGATTTGGTTTGAATTATGGTTTTAACTCTTACATAAAGGTTACTTACATGAAGCATGCTCCAGAAGCGCCTCAGGCAACACTGAGCCTGTAATCGCTTCAGGGCGCTTCTTGCCCTTTAAAACCAAGACAACATTGAAGAAATTACCTGACTTATTGGTCGCGGTGGTAACATATAAGCTAAACCGCTATCTGCAACTCGTACCGAGAGCTTTTGGTCTAGGAGAACCTTAGAAGACTTGAAGTTCTGGTGTACAACTGGTGGCTGACATACCTCATGAAGAAACCTAGGAAAACGGTTAAAAAGAACCAAATCTAAGATCCTCTAGATGTTAGAAAGGACAGATTTGAGGTTCTTTTACTTACTGCAACGCCCTGGAAGCTCCTAACGCCACATTTATACGCACATTCCATGTGAGTTTCTTATGCAGTTTGCGGTCTAAGTGTAGTGCATCTTGAAGTGATCCATTAGGACAATATTCATACACAAGCAGCCTTTGTCCAAACTCGTTACAGTAACCAAGAAACTCCAAGATATTACCACGTTTAAGTTTCAACACATTGGAGACTAAATTGAGGAATTCTCCATCACTCTGTGTTCTATTGATGGAATTACTCAGCTTCCTTACAGCGAGAAACTACAGATCACAAGGTTAGTAAATATAACCACATGTCAAGAACTAGCAAGAGTCCAACACATAAGTGTTTTAAGATCAAATAACACACCTTTCTATGAGGAAGCTCAGCTCTGTAAAGATCACCAAGCAATCCTTCTCCAATTATATTTTCTTCTGAGAAACAATTTGTGTATTGTTGAAGTGATGCAACAGTAAAAACAGTAGCAGAAGATGAAGTATTCAAGCCAGGAGGAAAATGAGCAGCTCTTTTGGAACCATCATTGGGTTGGAAGTTCCTTGGTGGTTGTTGCAGCGGTTTTCGTGGCATATCATGATCTTTATTGTAATATGAAGTAGGAGGCATTGCTCTTCGGCCCTCGTCAGGTCGTTGTGGCATAGGATACCCGTATTTTCGATCAGCTACATATCCATCAAAAGGCTTAACCATAGGCTCGCGAGGAACTGTTCAAAGAAGAGAGGAAACTAATGAGCCAAAAGCATAAGTTTTCGATGAAAAAGAATCACAAGTGTACCTTTTACAATAGATGGGCTTGGCTGAGATATAGGTTTAGTGAAGTATGGTGGCAAATCTTTACGAGGGCCAACGTCGTTGTATCGGTATGATTTTTTGGTTTTAAAACATCTCCAAAGTGTAGCACATAACCCAGATACAAGAACAATTATAGCTATTGAAGAAACAACTAAAATGATTCTTTGTGTTGACCAAAACTTTCCTGATCCTGAACCTGAAGGAGGTGATATTTGCAGTGTAGGTTGCCCGGAGACTGAGTTCCAAGGATCTTCTCCTTCATTAGACGGTGGAGACCAAACCAGGGGTGGAGGAGGTGGTAGTGTAGCCGTAGGTGGTGCAAAAGAAGTTGGAGGGACACCAGAAACAGGAGGAGCACGAGGAGTTACCGGAGGAACACGAGGAGTAACCGGAGGAGCATGAGGAGTAGGCGGAGGAAGAACAATAGCAGGCGGAGGAAGAACGATAGCAGGCGGAGGTGGAGTTATTATCGATGTATTGAACGGTGTTCCGTCTTTTCTGCAAGACATAAACAGGTAAGATCAGCGAGTGAATAAACAATTTAGATGAAAAGCATTCAAGAATTGCATTCTTGTTTATATATACTTACTCGAAATTTCGAATCTTTAACATCTTAGGTGGTATAGGTCCTGAGAATAAGTTGTTCTCTACATTCCTGAAGCATAAAATATTCAAACGAATGTGAGAAGAAAAAGATGGTACAAAGAAGTATTAAGGCGAAAGAGATTACAGATCGGTTAAAGGAAGATCTTCTAAGACATCAAGTGTTCCAATAAGTTTGTTGTTCTGTAAGTTCCTGCAGTTCAAGCAAACATTAGATTACACATAACTACATTCTACACACCATCCAGTAGAATTTGACAACTTACAATATCTTAAGAGATGATAAGTCTGCCATGGAAGAAGGTAACCGCCCGGTTAATTGGTTAGACGACATATCTCTACAATAGAAATAAAATGTGTAAACAAAAAAACCGGTGAACTGCGAGGGGAAGTAAACGGAGGAAACAGATTTCAAAAGGAGAAACATACAGTTTTGTCAATTTTGATAACTTGTGAAAGTAATCTGGTATCTTCCCAGATAGAAGATTGTCTCCTAATGTCCTGAAGAGTAAGGATAGAGTCTACTTTAAACCGAAAAAACCATTGCGAAAGCATTAGACATCATCTTTGTTCAGTTTAAGTCTTACAATTCAGACAATTCGGTAAGAAATGACAAAGTAAATGGAATGTTTCCAATCAAGTGATTGCCTGAGAGAGATCTGAAACAAGAAAACTCAAATTATAGAACAACTAAAGATCAATTTCTTTCAAAAATCAAGAAGATTTTGTTTTAGTTAATTCTTAAACTCACAGGTTTCTGATTGTATAAGGCAAAGCTTGTGGAATAGTCCCTGCAATATGATTGTTACTGAAATCCCTGTTCATCAAAACAAGGAAAAGAAACCATTAACCATGAAACCAAACCTTAAATCTTTACTTACTTAGCTAGAAAACTTAACAGAAACATGAGCAAGAAGCTATTGCTTACATGACTTGAATTGCAGAAAAATCAGCTAAAGTATCACTTAAGCCTCCTCCAACACTCATACCTCCTATCCTTCTGCAACCATAACAAGAATCAAAAACCTAAATAAAAGCTCTTCAATTTCAACATTAAATAAAAAACCATAAGAAGAAAACAAGATCAAAAGGAAGTTAATTTTTACATTTCTGTGATGTTTGATGAATCACAAACAACACCTTCCCATTTATCTCCACAAGGGTCTCCTCCAAATGTTAGCCATCGATGTAAAGGAGGTGCACTCAAAGTAATGTATAAATTGTTAATCGCCGAAACTGTAAATGTTAAAAGAAGAAAACCCAAGTGGAATAATGTCATAAAGTGTTTAATATTTCACAATTTCATATTAAATTGAGAAAAAAAGCACAAATCTTTGGGGTTTGAACTAAACTTAAGGTTACAAAAACAGAACTTTAGGGTTTTTGAGTCAATGCTTAACCTTAACTAGTTCTAACCCTAGAATGAAGTTTAAACCCCTAAATGAAACATGTAGAGATTGAAAAAGAGATGTTTACCATCTCGTGGATTGGTGACTCCATTAGAGAACGGCATTGTTAAAGCTAAAACAGAGATAAGTAAGAACAGTTCTTCCCATCTTGTAAAGCTCATGACTTTAGTGTTCTTTGAAGACAAGAAACAGTTGGGTTTCGATTAAATTGCTTGTTTACAAAAACCCTTCGAAGCTTTTGGAGAGATTGTGATGAAAAAACACTGAAAAGAAGGGATTTTTGCTGTTAAAAGGGAAAGTAAGACATAATTTCGTCGGATTTTAAGGAGAGAGAGGAAATGAGGTGAAGAATGAGTGAAAGAGAGAGAGAGAGAGAGAGAGAGAGTGTGAGTGTGTTGTGTTTTGTCTCGAAGAAAGAGCGGCTTATAAAAGCCAACGGCTTATTTTCTTAGTTCAAGGTTTCGTTTGGAAGTGTGAAAGAGAGAAACTTTTTTCAAGTTTTTAAAGACTTTTTTTTCTAGTTTTTTTTTGTTTTTGTTGGCTATTTTTCATCTAACTATAGTTTTTAAGATGTATTTTATTTTTACAAAGTTGGGGTTTAATAATGGAATCAGGTAGAATGAATTATCATTTTGATGTGATGGAAAATGAAAAACATTCTATATTTAAAATCCCAAAAAAACAAAAATCAAATGTATTATGTAAAAAACAACTATAAAAGTTTGCATTAGAAAAATATCATAATTTAAAATAAAAAAAATCAAAACTTTTATTGACATCTATTGTGACTTTTTAACATTATTTTTTGATGTATTATTTAAATCTTATATATTGTGAACATTGTAAAATAAACATCTAGACGATATATAGTTAATTTGTGAACGAAATAGAAAGCATAAATGTTTTAATTATATTAGTTAGATGATTGTGTTATATTAATATGTTAAAAATTCAGGATTTTTAGAGTAAACATAAAAATTGAAAATTTGTTTGAACAGCCAAAATATGCTGAAATAGTTGTAAATAAATATAACTACTAAACATCTTATCTAAAATTTAGAAAAAAGAAAAATTATTTAAAGTTATATTTTTGAATTAATTTATATATTGTAACGTAACGTAAAACAATATCATTTGTTTTGCAATTTTTTCAAATTTCATACATACTAATTGCAATACTTTTTATATTAAAATTAACACATGCATGTTAAAAATATCCATGTGCCGTTAACAAAAAAGTATATATATCATATTTTATGACATTTATGTTATGGATTTTAATTTTGTGTACATTTTTTGCTGAATTTTTGTCGTGTATCATCGTATATTAAATATGACAAACTGCAATACATGAAATGGTATGACCTTTTTATGATTAACGTGTTTCATGAAAAAAAAAGACAAAAATGTAATCGATATAAAAAAAAGTCTATAAGAATATATGATGAAAGCTATATAATAAATAATTACATATTAATTGTATACACGTATACGCATATGCTAAAGGGAAATAGTCCAAATTCATATGAGTATTGGGACATAAATAACAGTAAAGCAATAATGCATTATTATGTAACTTTCTTTTGTACCTTTTTGTTATTACAAAAAAAAAAAAAATCGATAGGACGACGAATTAAATGCATTCAATGAGCAACAGATAAATTTAATTTGTCATTTTTACTTACGATTTACTCTAATTTCCAAGGTGTATTTTTTTTAATTATATTATAAACTGTTAATTTATCGAATTTATGTTAAAACTTAAAAGATTTAACAAAACAAATGAAAGTTACATGATTTCAACTTTACTATTTTGTATTAACAATTGATAATTCTTGTTTTTGATTCACAGTTACAACTTACACCCATTTATTAATTTTTTTTGTAGTATCTTATATTTGATTTTTGTGTGTTTATTATTGGCTGATGTGATGGGAGAGTTGTTAACAATTAATTCCTAATAATTTAATTATATATTTTATTTTTATTTTATCTCAATGTTTTGACAAGTACACTACAGTTAATTTGGAACCGATATGAATAAAATTACAATTCCGATATAATATTCTCTTTAACATTTATATAATAACTTAATAAGTTGAATTTCATTGTTTGTGTGATTACATATTTATTTTAGAACAGAAATAATTTGTGTGAAAACTAAAATATATCAAATCTCTACAAAATTTAAATTATATAATTACAATATATAATTCCTTTTTTTATTTCAATTTATTTAGTTAATCATTTATTTTTATGATTTCTCCAAAATAATATTTTGATAGTTGTTATATAATTAATCAATTAAATTAAAATTAAAATATGTAATTAATTAACTTATGGTAAAAAAATATTAATTAAATTTAATAACTATT
>KE150759.1:84625-102636 GCA_000411095.1 Aethionema arabicum
GTGAAAAAGAATCAATATCAGTCACTAAATACAAAAATTAATATTAGTAAATATTCTTTTTTCTTATCCCATATTCGTCTTTTTGTCACTTTTTATTTTAATTTTAAAATTATTTAGTGCTCTTTATTTTATTACACATGTCTCTATCAGTGATTACTGGTTAAATTTTTGAGTACGGCAAAAATATTCATGTCCACATATGAAACATTACACACATGACAAACTTTATAATAAGTCAAGTTACATAAATAACACTAAAATATACAATTAATATATGACAGAAAATTCACCAAATATCTGACATTACATTTTTTTGTACATCACAATCGAATCCATGTTGACTATACAACACGAAAAGGTATAATGCTACGATCCAAAATTAAACACAATTTTTTTTTAACATCAAGTGAAACACATTCCAGATCTTCACTTTCGCAATTATACAGCAATTTAATTAAAAATCGAATTTATTTTTACTTTGTAAATCAAATATAATTTTTTCTTTACATCTCCTAAACATAATTACAATATTCCAAAAAAAAAATCTAAATTCTTCAAATTTGAAGAAAAAGATGCAAAGGTTTTTCGTTTTTGTTTCTTAAATGAAAAGTGGAAAGTCGGGGAAAATATGAAAAGTGAAAAGTTACTATTTTTTTCAAATTTTGAGAAATGAGTTTTTTTTTTGTTACAAAACGGCCACTAAAAACTTTCATGCATCTATTTTATCACCAAAAATATATATATGTTATATTTAGTTTAAAATAATTTTATAACTCTTTATTTCTCTTTTTAATATTTTAATCAATAAAATAAAAGAAAAATAAATAAAATAATAATTAATAAAAAAAAATATAACAAAAATAACCAAATACATAATTATTAGTACTAAAACTAAAGATAAAACACTTCATTAACATAAGAAAAAAAACTAGCAATTTGTTAATCCAATAAATTAGCAATTTAATAATCAGAAAACATATAAATAAAGTTGCATCATTAAATATTACTATCATAATATTGGTAATTTATCCAAAACAATTCATGAGGCAAATACAACAAAGACAACAAAAACCATATCATTCAAATGAAAATACTCAACTCAACTCAATACTCAATGTGGTTTGGTTGCTTCAATGTTTTTAACTGTTTCTTCAACATTCTTGAATTGAGTTTAAATTAGAACCTGGACTTTAAATTAGAACCTGGACTTGATGAATCTCTTGATGAACTTTGTTGCTTGAGACACCTCAGAAAACTTGTCGAATATTTACATTGATCCTTGAACTTTTGATATACTCTACAAAACATTCTCCATTTTCATGAGACAACAACTCAGATTCAAGAGAATCAATATCTGAATTCTCTTCATCTGTGAAGATACGAGGTACACCTGCACATAATTCAACATCAACATGAGATAGAATACAAGTAACTTGAGATATGTTTTCTAGATACAAGTTAGTTAATGTTCATAGCAGAGCAGAGAAATTTGACAAAGATGTTGCAAATGAGGTGAGGTTACCGTGAAAGCATTCCCTGGCTTCACCAGCCATTAGTATAACATCTCCACTTCTGAGAAACATAGCATGAGGAGGGTCTTCTTTAGATTTTCCACCTAACAGGAAAATAGCTTTACATCCTAGGCTGCACAAGGAAATATAATCACTAGTGCCCTTCAAAATGTAGTTTAATATTTTTTGACGAAAATAGGATGGCTCCAAAAAAGCCCCTAAACTATCCGTTTTTGGTGGAACATACCCTAAATTATCAAGCCGAGAAAAAACCCCGAGAAAAATTTATAGACTAACGGTGAATTCAAAGTCTGGAGTTTTTTCCGCCAAATTTTAAACTGTAGGGTGTTTTTATAGCCGAATTTCAATCACAGATCCCAAACATAAAAATTCATAAAACCATAGGAAACATAAGATTCAAAACATAAAAATCCAAAACATCAAAGATTCAAGTACAAAGATCAAAAAAATTACAGACTAACAGTGATTTAAGTATTTATTTAACGGAGAGGCTTTTCACCGGAAAATAAAATTTCAGTGGTTTTTTCGCCTACTTTGATAGTTTATGGTTTATTTCACAAAAAAACAGATAGTTCAGGGGCTTTTTCGCCGCCATCCCAAGAAAAAAAACCAAAAGAAATACCTGATGCTAACTATGGGTTTACTCCAGTCAGCTTCCATGTCATCAAGGTGGCCACCAAGGGTATCACCTAAATAGTGAGTTAAAGGTTTCAAACTCCATCTAATGGCAGCATAGGAAACAAAAAAAATGCAGAAACTAACCTTTATTTTTCCCACAAATAAGAGAAGCTAGAAAGCAAGCAAACCAAAATTTACAAATTACCTGAACCAAAATAGTTTACAATCGCAGCCTCTGGTTTAAATTCCTCTCTCGCAGGCATTGCAACAGCAGCCAGAGTCTTAGCTAGTTGACAAAGAGCAGCAGGGATCTTGTTATGAGGCAGCGATATATCATAGTTCCGCTGCAAACAAAGTAAGCGGCAAAACCGTAGGAATCAGCATTTATTCAAGGTTTAACTAAAGTACCAAAGGTGCTACAAAAAGAGGAACTTGATATTGAACTTAATGACCTTGGACCAATCGAATTGTAAACCGAGAGTGCTCCATCGAAGCTTTCGTAAAAGAACCGAAGCAGGAACTGATTTACAAATTCGTTGTTTTGCTTTTGCAATGTCCTCATCATAGAACTTCCAAACTTGAGATTTTTCAGAGCTATCACAGAGATTATCATGTTGATGTTGCTCTTCATGAACCAATACCTTACTTTCTGTAGCTGCATCAAACAAATTACCTAATGGCCCATATATTGCATTGTGATTTGTTCTATTTGGAGGTTGTGGAAAATTCATTAAGCTTTCTTTGATCCATTTGCATTGCTCTTCCAAAGTCAGTGCACCAGGGATGAAGTAAAACCCTGTATAGTTATTACTTCTAAAAGTTTAAAAACGTCTCTTGAAATTAACCTAAGATTTAGGAATCTAAACCAAACATAAATTACTTCATCCTTCAACTAATCAAAGCTTAAAACGTAGGTAAATGCTGATTTCGTGAATACTAATTTGAAATCGGTGAATTTCACTTACCGGGGCGATTCTCGAGGGAGAAAACTGGGGTATTAACTTCCGAAACCCTAATTCCGTCTGGTAAGATACCTTTCTCGTGAAAATCTTGTAAAATCAACTTAAAATCGTACAAAGCTGACAAATCCACTGGTTTTGGTTGTTTCTTCCTGCGAATCCAATCAAATTAGCAGACGGATAGGTAGTAAACGTGTGAATCAAAGGTAAACTTGGCTTACTTTCTTGAGGACTTTAATCCTTGTTCATAGTATAGCTTATATGCTTTCTCAGCTCGTCGGAAAGCCGTACGATCTGTTACGTCGGAAAGTTCCGCCGATTCGTACATGCTCCGACCTCCTGAATCAACGAAGCCGAGGTTCTATTTTATTAATTTCCGGCGTTAATTCGAAAAATCAAAGAAAGATAAAAACACACTAGACAAACCAGAGGGTTCTCCAACGAGTCACTAAGGGTAAAATCGTCATATCGAGTTTCCATAAACCGATCCTGATTTTGACCCGACCCGACTTTATTCGGATCCAGTCTAACCCGACCCGGCTTAAAGTCAATCCTTGTAGCAAAGTAACTAACATATGAACTTAAAAGTCAAATTTTGAATACATAAGAGTTTTAAAGTTATATATACAACAAAATACTCAAAACAATCTCCTCCAAAACCCGATCCAATGTATATCCAAAACAATTCATCGGGCAAAAAACAAGAAAAACATAACATTCAAATGCAATACTCAACTCAACTCAATACTCAATGTGGTTGGTTGCTTGAATGTTTTCAACTGTTTTTTTTCAACATTCTTGAATTGAGTTTGAATTGAAGCTTGGAGATGAAGTTTGTTGATTGCTAGACTGCGAAATCTGTTCGGAAGAACGAGGGACGGGCGCCGGGTGAGCGATAAACGTAGGCATATCGTCTCCTGGCATCAATACCGAAACCCCTTTCGAGTAAAAAGCCATCTGCATATCGATAAATCGCAACCAAATCAGTCAATTTCATAAACTAAAGTTACCACAACATATCATTTCACTTCATGATATCCTAAACCCTAAAACCCTAAACCCTAAACCTTGAACATATCGTCTCGTATTATCAATACCGAAACCCCTTTCGAGTAAACTACCATCTGCATCTCAATAAATCACACCGAAATCAATCAATTCGTACACTAAAGTTACCATAACATATCATCCAATTTATGAACTAAACCGTAAACCCTAAATTCTAAACCCTAAACTCTAAACCATAAACCCTAAACGCTAAACGTAGGCATAAGTCTCTTGGCATTAATACCGAAACCCCTTTCAAGTAAACAACTATCTGCATATCGATAAATCGCGCCAAAATCAATCAACTCATACCACAACATATCATCCAATTTTTTTACCTAAACCTTAACAAATTAAGTAGACAATGACAGATCTAAACATGTGTCTATGTTCCCCAACAGAAACTCAAAGTTACAAGAACAAGTAAAGTGCAAAACATACTTGTCTTAACCTGAAGAGACTCAAGATTACATTTTTCATGGGGTCCTTTCATGTTTAATCACATGGGCTTGTTCCATCAAATATGTAGAAAATCAATCAAAATCCCAATCAATCTTTAAATCAACATTGATTTTATAGCTAAAAAATCAAGATCTGTTATTATTAAGAAACAAGAACTAATCTAAGTTCCAAATCCTTTCTTTAAACATCCAATTTCATCACAATCTTTAAACAAAACCCATCAAATCAAACTAGTAAAGCTTCAAGAACATGAAAAGAAAGAAAAAAAACTATTGATTATGAACAATATTAGTATACAAAACCCATTAAATCAAACTAGTAAAGCTTCAAACTTTTGATTATAAACAATATTAGTAAACAAAACCCATCAAATCAAACTAGAAAAAAACCTTCAAGAACTTGAAAAGAAGAATAAAATTATTGATTTTATGAACAAAATTAGCTTTCAAGAAAGCTTTGTGGGCCATTTATGTTCCTAGGAAATGTCAGTCACATGTCAGAAGTTAAACCAATAAAACCTCAATTTTCTAACTGATACACAACAAATACTTACAAAAGAATCAATCTTTCAAGAAACAGAAACACTTAAATTTATGAAATTAATCAGAGATTTATCTGAATTACAAAAAAAAAAGGAGAGAAGATCAATAAATACATGTGTAGAGAGAGTAATGAAGCTTATGAAACATCTTTAATGGTGATGATGTAAAAGCATGTGCAAATGTTTGGTCTATTTCAATACTAAATAGTACACAAAAGAATCAAACCCTTGTTCTGCTTTTGGAACCTTTGTGTTCACATCAATGGAAAATACTCAAAAATGAATAATCATTTCAGATAGGGAAAATAACTAAAAAAAATTGTTTCTTTTTTTTTAACCAGAAAAAAATTGTAAAAAATTAATTTAATACCTAATTTGTAAAATATAGCCCAAACAAAAAGTCTAATTTTTTTTTAGAGGTCACGAATTAAACATTAAACAAAATCAATGAATTAGTGGTAAAATCGATGAAATCGAAACAAACATAAACAAAACATTGTCATAAGTTATGAATTTAACCATGAAATTTAAAAGATTTAACAACATGACAACTAATTCATCACGTTTATAAAATTTAAAGTTATATTTAACTACATTTTAGAAATTAAATACTAAACTAATTTGACTTATCAATTTAACTTAATAATAAAAAAAAATAGTCACTTTCTATTTTAGAAAATTAACCCAAAAATTACAACTTTTTTTAACTAAATAAGCATCATTAAACACAAGATCCAAATATTATAAGCAAGAAAACCACAAAATTTCACATCTTTAAACCTAGAAATAAGACAAATGCAGTACCTTTCAACGGAATTAACATGAAATTGACACGAAATTGAAGAAGAAATGTGAATCTCTAGATGGGTCAAAACTAGGTCAAACATACCCACGAGGATAAACACTCGAAAACTAGACAAAAATCCGAAAATTAAGGGTTTAGTGTTCAACAAAAGAAAATAAAAATCTCACCTTTGGAGATTGATAACCTAATTTACCAGCGGCGCCATTGAAACCAATTCGAGAATCCATAAGAGAAGAGGAATCTGAAGTAGTTGTTGTAGTGGTTCGAATCAATCTTTCGAAAATAGCCATAACAAGGAACATTGAAATGAGTATTGCAGTAGCTACAAATCCAAAAGAAACTGCATTTACTGAATCATCAAATCGAGATTTCCATGGCTCATCTCTTCGAAGATTCATTGGAGCTCCAACTGGTGGCCATGGATGTTGATTTAGGGTCATTTTCGTCATTAATCGTTGAAGATTTCTCATTTTATTTGGTGGAAAATGGAAGGAAAGTTTAAGTTTTTGGAAACAGAGAGAGGAGAGAAGAGATGAAGAAGGGGAGAGGAATGTGGGGCTAAAATGTAAGAATGGAAAAGTTTTGGGGTTTTTAACAGAATTATTTTAAAATGTAACTTTTCGAAGACACACATGTTGTCCTTTATTGCACAGCTTTTCGTGAAATTTTACATAGAGAACGGTGAACTTTTTATTTTGTTATAAATTTATTTTTTTTTTTTCCTCAATTTTTTTTTTTTTCCCTCATATTTTATTTTTGTTAAAAGAAGCATAATATATACAGAATCTTAATCGAGGAAAAAAAAAATATACAGAATCTTAAACTTTTATTTTGAGGAACAATGAAAATGTATGGTGTGTGTTACCATTTGAATGAAAATGACTTGTAAGTAAATTAACCATTTGACTAAGGCTGGCCAATCTAAACAATTTAACCCAACCTAATCTAAGAAATTCAGATTTAATCAGATTTAAATTTTTGTAAAAACCTATTTGAGTCTAATATTTTTTTATCAATTTAAGTTTGGGTTATTTGGGTTGGTCATTGGGTACCTAAAAAATCTAAATAAAACCCAAAAAAATATTATAATGTATATATATATATATATATTATAAGTTATTAATAAACCTAAGTTATAAAGAAAATAAATATTATGATTTTTAAAAGTGGCACATATATCATATATCACTTTCTTAATTATATTTTTTATGAATTTAGGTTTGGGTTGGTCATTAGATACCTAAAAGACCTAAATAAAATCCAAAACAATATTATAATATATATATATATATTATAAGTTATTAATAAACCTAAGTTATAAAGAAAAGAAATATGATTTTCAGAGTTATGATTTTTAAAAGTGGCACATATATCATATATCACTTTCTTAATTATATTTCATTAATTTAGTTTTACATTAATTTAATATGTTATTTACGTAAATGTTCAACCGGTTTTGTTTGAGATTTTTAATGATTTTTTTTCAAAAATTCTAATTTTATTGAGTTTTTTTTTCATCTAATATTTGTTAGTTATGGTTTTCTTTCTTTCATTATTAGTTTATATCAACAGTTTAAATCTAGCTTTTTATAATTTATATTTATATTTTTTAATTTTAAAAATTATTATATTTTATTTTGTCAATTTAGATATGATCTAAACAACTTAGATCTAATCTAAAACCTAAATAACCTGACCCAAATTTATATTAAGTTGAATTTGGTCATATATTTTATTGTCCAAATAACTTAGACTCAACTTAAAATCCAAATAACCTGACCTAAAACCTAGTTTGGTCAGCCCTACACTTAACTATACGTTATATTTTTAAAATAGAAAAAAAAACTATATAAAATAACAAAAAAATGTCTTCTACCAAAAAAATGTCTAAGATAAACAAAAATATCGTGGAACATTTTTGAATATTGTAAAAAAAATTAACTGGGTTCTAAATTTTATCTCTTGACTATACACGTTTCAACAAAATGGAAGATATGATAACATTTTTAACAATACAAATTGATCAATTTAGTTCATTATGTTAACATTGATGATTAATGATATACTCAAAAAAAATTGTGTATATATGGTAAGAAATTAAATAATTCGTTCGAAAACAATTAAAAATAATAATAATTAAGCCGAAGTTTGTCATAGTAATCTTTATAAGAGACTACAACATCAAGCTCGTATGTGTAATATAATGGAAAAAAAGAAAAAAGAAAAAAAAAAGTAAACAAGCTGAAATATATACAAATTTGATCAGAAAAAACAAAGATATACAAAAATTTGTGTTTTTTTTTTTTGCTTTATATACAAAAATTTGTTAATAGTAATTTTCTGATATTTTTTCCCCCCGAAAAAAAAAGTTAATGTTACATAATGCATAAAAAAGAATGTTACATAAACAAAATTACGAGAGTGATGGCAGATTAAAAACTGAACTTAGAAGTGTATGTGTAATTTTGGGGAAAAAAAAGAAGTGTATGTGTAATTTAAATCACAAATTTCATTAGAAGAAGATAGTTCGATTGGTTATATACTTATATTATACTTATTTATTTCTCATTTCGATTATTTGTTGTGTTTTTTTTCTTCTAAGTATTACAAATCTTTGAAATTTTACATAAGAAGTGTTGGCTAAAAAAAACCTATTTGTTGATTAGTCAAGTACTAAAATCTAGTGAGAACTACCATTTGTAAGATTACACAAATTTAATATATATTTTTTAACACGTACACGCATTTATTTTATTTAAAAGTACAAAAAGAATGTATATATATATAGAGAGTTTCCAAAAGTATCATATTGAAGATAGAAATTGGGAAATTTACTTCATTTAGTTTTATATTTTGAATATATTAATTAGATAACATGATAACTGTGAAAAGTGTTCAATTTAGTAGTATTTTTATATTTATTTTCCTAATTAAACTACTAAATAAGATTTCTACAAAAATGAATTGCGTTATTTGTATACAGTTTATTTTCATATATAATAAACCAAAAAGTGAACAAAAAATTAAAAATAAACCAAAATTGTACGTTTACCATATCTTTCTAACTCGCAATTGATTTTAATTTTAACCACTATTTTTTTGTATATATTTTCTAATCTTATAACAAATGTATAATTTTTTGGTTCATGATTTGCTCATTTGAAGTCAAAATTTACTGCCCATTTATAGGAATTGACCAAACTTTTTTTGTTAAATTATACACAAGAAGAACTCACCAAACTTGTTCGCTATATAAACTACTTTTTTTGTTCCCATAATAAATAATTTATTTATTTATTGCCTTCATAATTACATGTCAGCTAAAATGATCATATATAAATATTTCTACCATCTGTTTTTTTTTTTAAGGTTTTAAAGCTACTTAAAAGTCTACATGTAATGTAACTAAGAAGAAGCGAGCCATCTATTTATATAACTATTTGAATTAAAAAAAAGCTACATATGTAGTTGCTTAGAAAACTAACAGATCCACAATAGTTGAATAATAAACCATAACGCAATTTTATCACTAAATATATTTTGAAAACATTTTATTTATAGTTTCAATATTCAAACTTTGCATCCAATTCTGGCTCCAAAATTTCCATTCTTAATTACTAAATTATAATTATGAGGATTAAATATAAATATTGAAGAAACAAAAAAAGTTAAGTCAATTATAAAATAGGTATACAAAAGTGTATATCTTTTAGGACAAATTAGTTTTTTTTTATATAACTCGGAAAAATTAGTTTATATTTATTTATAGAGAAAAAGAAGATATCTTATATATCCTTCAATAAAAAAATGGGAATAAAACTTCAATTAAAAAAAATCATTAAGTTATTTTTTCCAAAAAAAAAAATAATCTAAAACTCTACCAAAGCATTTAGTTGCGAAAAATCTAAAACTCTACAAAAAAAATCTTTAAAAAAATCGACAAAATCATTAAGTTCGTTGCGAAAAATCTACAACTTACAAAAAAAAAATCTTACTATTTCCAAATCTTTCAAAATAAAATCTAAATATTAGTATTCAAATTCAAAATTTTAGTCTTTTTAAAATATATATAAGTATTTTTTTTTATCGGAATATAATTTTTGTTTTTTTCACCTTTTTGAAGTAACCAAAAGGAATGTTTTAAATAAAAATAAAAAAATAATAATTCCTATTGATTCGTTGAGATATAAACAGACAAAGACCAAACACAGTCTCATAGGCTCTCTGCACAAAGCAGTTTTCTTCTTCTTCTTCTCTTAAATCTCTTTCTCGTGACTCCCAATGTAAATTCCTCACACGAATTCATCTTAAACCTTTTCACTTTCTTTCTCAATTCTCTAAAATCTCTCCAAAGATCGAAACTTTAAAGGCTTTTTTCAAAACCCTTTTGTTTAAAAATGAAATTAGAAGATAGATTCAATCAATACTTGAAGAAAATGTTAAGAAAAGCTAAAGCTGCAGTGAAAAAGAAAACAATGGAGATCAAGAACAAGAAGAAGACGAAGACAAGTGTGTTTCAATATGATCCTTGGAGTTATGCTTTGAATTTTGATGATGGAGGAGTTAATTTACAATTACAGACCAAATTTACTTTAATTTATGTTGTTTTATTTGTCAAAATCTTGACTTAAATTTATTTTTACAATTTATTTTGAGATTTTGTTAGGTATTGACTGGTTGTTTTGTTCATTGTTCTATATTTGGAATTAAAGCTTTATTTTGTAAAATTCCAAAGTAGATGATTTTTGGTAGTAATTGTTGTGAAATTTGCAATGAATGTTTTCTTTGTTATTGATTTCTTTATAAATAACTAAATATAATGATTTTAGTGACTTATATTAGATAGTATAATAATTATTGAATTTTGAGAATGAATTAAAATTGTGGAAAAAATGAATTAAAATTCAAAATTAATTTTATTTGATGCATTTGAATACTGATGTATGTATAAGAATATAAGAAAACAGCATAACCTATATTTACTTGATAATTTAAAAAAACATAATTACCTCAATCAGTTAACGTTAGAACCTTATTTGAAATCTACTAACGTTCTAACTAATTAAATTATTCTATCAAAGAAAAAAAAACTAAAAATTTTGATTTTATTAGATGCAAAAATAACTAATTAAATGCCTAGTTATGATATTTCTTAATAGAATAATTTGTTAAATTTCTATATATTAACATTTTAAATGTAATCAACTATAATTATAATGACTTATTTAAGTTTAACTTCACTACTAATTTGATAATTTTTTCTATATAAATCATCTAAAATTTATTAAATGTGTATTTTTTTTAGTGAATTTAAACCAAAATTCATATATATAATCAAGTATTCAAACACCATTGACCCATTCAAACCCAATAGCTAAATATATTGGTGTGGACAAAAAGGGTATATGTAGCAGCTAAGTGTAAATAGGTAAGAGATAGGGTTTGGTTAAGTGCATTTATGAACAGTGAAATAAATCAACTTTTTTAGGGTTCGTTGGTCAAACACTCAACAAATCTCACAAAAAGAAAAAAATTAAATGAAATTTAATAAGAAAAAAACCGTACAATGTAAGTAGTAGGAGAATATAGCCCATAACCATTACTCATCATTACACTGACGAACCAAAATCAAACCACTTCTCTTGTTACCGTTACTTACACTTAACCGATTTGCTTATCTTTAAAAAATATTTTGTTCTTCGTTAAAAAATAATGATTTTTCTCAATTTTGAAGAAAATAAAATTTCTAATAGTTTGTATTTTTTTTTCAAATTTAATTATTAATACAATAATATATCTAACAATCAATGTTAAATTAATATCTTACCCGTTACAAAAATTAATTTATCTGTTTTTTTTTATGAATACAAAAAAAACTCTAGGGTTTGACGTTTTCACCAATTAAACTCTCACTTTTGAAGTGGTGTAAAAAAAACTCTAACTTTATATTTTCAGTAAATTAAACCCTCCCGTTAAAATGACTAACGGAAATCAAAACACAGTCGTTTTGGTATTGACCAAAACGACCGTGTTTTGATTAAAACACCAAAAAACATTTTAAATTCATCTAATAACTTATAAAAAATCCTAAAATTCACCAAAAAAATTTTAAAAATAAAATTAATTTAAAACTTTAAAAAAAATCAAATACAATTTGTTTCATGATTTTAAAATTTTTTTAAAATTTTTTGGTGAATTTTAGGATTTTTTATAAGTTATTAGATGAACTTTAAGTGTTTTTTTTGTGTTTTAATCAAAACATGGTCGACGGCTGTGTTTTGATTTCCGTTAGTCATTTTAACGGGAGAGTTTAATTTGCTAAAAATATAAACGTTAGAGTTTTTTTACACCTCTTCAAAAGTGAAGGTTTAAATGGTGAAAACGTCAAACCCTAGGATTTTTTTTGCATTCATCCCGTTCTTTTAAATGTCATTTTAGATATATTTTATTTGTTTTTAAATTAAATATCTTTTAAAGTTTTCAAAGTACTAAATATACACTTGATCATTAAATGTTTACAAAAATATATTATAATAAATTTGATAAATATATTAATTACTGAAATTATTTTAAGTAAATCAAAAAGTTTCTTGAAAATTTCTAAAACTACATTTAAAAAGACATAAAAAGACTATTTAGTTTACAAAGTATAATCAAATAAAATCCAAAAACTTCGAAATGTAATGAATTAATATACAAAACCATAATTAAGTTTAGCAAATCTAATGATTTAATACTATGAATAGTTTTATTCTACTAAATTTTTACAAATTAAAGATTAAATTTATTTTTTTTTGCCAGAAATAAAATACTAAATTTACATTTGACGATATCGTTTTTCTAATCATCTTCCCATTAAAACAGCTTCTTATCACAATTAAAATCCCAACTTTACATCAATAAACCACAGAATCAAACCTAGATTTCAACTCAATCACTGAATTTGAGTAAAAAACAATCCAAATGATCAATAAGAAGAAAAAAAACCCAACAAGAACAATATAGTTTAATCTATAAATTCGCTTCTTTGTCACAATTCAAGATAAAAATCCCAACTTTACACAACATTACATAAATAGATCACAAAATCAAACCTAAGTTTTACCCCAAACACTGAGTTTGAGTAAAACAGAACACAAATGATCAATAAGAAGAAAAAAAACCCAACAAGAACAACATACTTTAATCTATAAATCCACTTCTTATCACAATTCAAGATAAAAATCTTAACTTTACACAACATTACATAAATAGATCACAGAATCAAACCTGGATTTCATCTCAAATACTCAGAATCTGAATAAACCAGAATTCAAATGATCAACAATCAGGAAACTCCCAACAAAAACAACATAATTTAACCTATAAATCAACTTCTTATCACAATTCAAGATAAAAACCCCAACTTTACAAAACATTACATCAATAAAACACAAAACGAAACTTGGGTTAATCTCAAACAATGTGAATTTGAGTAAAACAGAATTCATCAAAATAAAGAAAAAAACCCAACAAGAACACCATAAACTTAATCAATAAATCAACTTCTTATCGCTTACCTGAATACAATTAAGATCCAAAGCTTTACACAAACATTACAAAACTAATAATCATAGAATTCAAAACCTGCAAATTCTACCCTCTAAACACATCTATCATTCAACCAACTAACAATATCCTTACGAACAATCTCAATATTCTCATCAGGTTCACCAAACAACATAGAATGCAACATACCTTCATAAATCTTCAATGTCTTATCTTTACTTTTAGCTTCTTCATACAATTCTCTACTTACTTCAGGATCAGTTACAGTATCAGAACTTCCATGAACAATCAAGAAAGGTAAACTCACATCTTTAAACCTTTTCCCCAAAAGATCAGTAACCCTAAGAAGTTCCATTACTGTACCTAATCTAGGTTTTTCATTGTACCTCATTGGATTCCTTTTCGCAATTGGTTTCTTCTCTTCAACTTTGATTGATTTCTCCGTTAAATCTTCCGTTGGAACAATCGCCCAAGTTGGTAAAAACCTAGAAATCGTCATTAGAAATTGATCAATCGGCCATTTAGGCCTTACCTTATCAGAGATTTTACACATCGGAGCTACAAGAATCGCTCCATCAAACCCTAACGGATCTGCAAAATGAATCAGAAGCGAAATCGCGCCGCCCATTGATTCTCCATGGATAAATTTAGGCAAATTTTGGAAATCAGGTTTTTGTTTAATCGAATTGAAGAATGAGAGACAATCATCGACTACGAGATCTACAGAAGGGACATAAGCTCGAACACCATCAGATCTACCATGACCTTCGATATCGAGAGCGAAGCAAGCGAATCCCATTTGAGCGAGGAAGATTGGAGTAGCTTGAAATGTCCAGCTGATGTCGTTACCGTAGCCATGGACCATGAAGATTAGAGCTCGTGGTGGAGAAGAAGAAGGAAGCCATGAACGTGTAAAGAGGTTTAAACCTCGTGGTGAAGTGAAGAAGGATTTGGAACCTGTGATGCCTTTGAGATTGTAGTATTGTTCTTCTGGTGTATCTCCCCAGAAATTGATCTCAGATGCGATTTGAGGATCAGACATTGATGAGCGAGAGAGGTGAGATTTGGGGATTTTGAGAGATTAGGGATTTGATGAGTGGATTTGAGGAGAAATGTGTGAGTCAACTCATAATCTTTGGTTTTAGAAAAGTCAAAGATTTTGTTTAGATATATGAGAATTGAACGGTAACGGCGTAAAGTAAGTGATTTAGTCAAGATAGACGGAATAAATATCTAACTTTTTTTTTAACGAAACGAACAAATATCTAACAGTTAACAAAATATTAGTATACTAGATGTTCTTCCCGCGGGACTAATTTTTATTTGGAAATCATGATTAAAAATTAATTTTGTAAAATTTTAATTATCAAAGCTTTATTTTTTATTAAAAAGTTATTTTTTTATTTATTTTGCTTCTCAAATAATATATAGGGAATAAATATAATATGTCAATTTATCCAAATATATAAGATTTTATTAGATAATCACAATATCATATATACATATAATCACAATTTCATATTGTATATTTTAGTTTTTAAAATTGTAAGATAACTATGATAATGATAATATTTAAACCATAAAATTTTAACAATAAAATATTTAAATAAATTATAATAATTAAAAGCTAATAAATAAATAATAAGAAAACTAATGAAGATAAACTAAAATTTAAGATAAGATTTTTTCTAATCCATTAAAAAAATAACACATATCTATATATATTATAGTTTATCTTTAAATAAGAGATATATATATATATATATTGTATATTTTAATTTTCAAATTAGTAAAAAAATTATGATAATTATAATAACCTAAAGCATAAAATCCTAACAATAAAATATTTAAATAACTTATAATAATTAAAAGCTAATCAATAAATAATATTCAGAGAGATAATATGATCAATTATAATATAAAAAATAAATAAATATAACAATTTTAAAAAATAACGGTCTAATATTTTTTTTCTAGTGATTATTTTTCTAGTGGCACGGTCTACAAACCAACATTATATTTAAAATCACTTTTCAAATAATATATAGGGGATTTTTAAATTTAAGATATTTTAAATTTAATAAAAAAATTACAAGTTTATTCATATTTTATTTATATTATTATTTGAAACATATTATAAAAACAGATATATTAAAAGACCGAGGTAATGCGTTTTTAATATATATATATATTAAGACATATATGACATTATTATATTTTTTTTTTGTCAACAAGTGGTTCATTGGATTAACAAAATCGTTCACTACACTTGGTGCCAGGATATTGTATTGTTTACATAATTCACTCGGGCTTGTTTAGCTAGTAAATCAGCCTCCTTAGTTACTTGTCGATGGACAAACTGAAATGAGTATTGGGTTCGTTCTGTCACCAATGAAGCTATATCATGTAGGAGGACATTTATATCTGCTAGTCCTCTTACCACAGTAGGCCGCATTCTTAAGACTTTATTAAGCTCGTCATACACTGGCTTGCAGTCTCCAATGAAAAGGACTCCATGGATTGCTAGGCTGTTTAGTGCTCGTACTGCATATAAAATGCCTATTGCTTCAGCTGTAAGTGGGGAAGTTGCTTGATGGGCCGTGCATTTACCAGTTAACATTTTCTCGCCATTCGCTCGGTAAAGTATCCAGCCAATGCCTATATTGGGGCCATCTTGATGCCACGAGGCGTCTACAACACAACAGAGCTTGTTGTGGCTTTGTACTACTTCCTGGATTGAAGTAGGACTTCTGCAGTGTATTGTTAATTGTTCATGTGGTATTGTCATATATGACATTATTTAAACGTATATAACAACAATATATAACACGTCGTTTATATAGAAACAAAAATATTTAAAATGAATGATAATAATTTATAAGTTTTGAATATGATTTCTTTTAAACATTATATAGATTATAATAGCTAAACATGATAGACTGTTGAAAAAAAATAGATAAACATGATAGACAAATCATTTAAGTAAACTTAATAATAAAAATTAGGTATCTAGATTAACAAAAAAAAAAAAAAAATTTGGGTATCTTCTGCCACTATGGACAAGTTCAAAGTGTTAATAAAATAAAATAATAATTTAATTTTAAAACTTAAATTTTTTCAAAACTTATTTATTCTATATAAAATGTCTTTGATGTAGAAATATATATATATATATATATATCTCTGTGTGTCTAACATATAATATATTACATATACATCAATATTTATTTTATAGATATATTATTATTATGATAGATCGTATAATATTATTGTTTAAATTACATTACATTATATTTAGCGTTGAATGTAATTTATCAATATTTATTTACTTTATACTATTGTAAAAATTCTTAAAATGGTGTTTACATTTTTGCTTGAATAATAAGATATATAGAAATCGAATGTTTCTTAGGACTATATTTTTTTCTCTATAGATTTTATTTCATAAACTATAGTTGTCTTAAAAAGGTTTTCAATAATTTTTTTTACAATTGTTTATATAATTATTAAGAAATGTCACATAATCAAATAGTTTAGCAATTATTTGCTGGGCCCTAAAATAACCAGGACTTATTGGGCCCTAAACTGGGCCTTTCAGCTTTGGCTTCAACTCTCAATCTCTATTGTGCAACAAAACACAATAATTTCGATAATATATTTACTTTTTTTATTAAAAAAGTTTAAATACTTTACTTTAGCTACGAAGTTTAAATAATTTGATAATACAAAGATATTTATTTTCAATTTGGATTTATGCTAAAGAACAAAATTTATAAAGAATATTAGATTAAAGATTATCAACTTTTTGAAATGTATGTTTTTGTTAATCTCCACATATTTTTCATTTATAAAGTCCGATCATGTCTTGTCATATGAAAAATGACTGATTGAAAATATAATTTGCAATGAATAGTTTTCACTGTGAAATGATTTAAATGTTTACTATATTATAAGATTTGTCTCTTCATGGTGGACATCACACTAAGAGTGGTCAATTTTTTTTCAACGGTACTAAATTATAAAAGGAAATTTGTTCAAATAGAACAACTTTGGGCATAATTGTTAGTTTAGCCCATAATTTTTGGTGAATTCTCAACTAACTCATGCTGACAAAAAACCAGCAAACTTTAATTTATTTACCAAACTACCATTAATGAATGTAAAAAGATATTTTCATAATATGTGGGTAAGACCAAATTACCCCTTTTCTCCATTAAAGACATAAGTTTTGTGAAGAAGAAAGCTCATTAACGAGTGAGGTTGTTGGGAAGAAGTTCGTCGTAGGTGGAGCTACTAGTTTGCAACTTGGGTTTTGGTAAGTTTCCGAAGTAAATGTAGTATAGATATGTTGTTTCAAGTTCATGGGTTTTGGGTTTATGATTGTACCTATAGATTTAGTTATTTCGTCTGTTAATAGGTCGATTTACGAAGATTTCCGGCGGAGTAGAAGACAACGACTAACATCCCGAAGTGGCGAAGGTAAGATCTCAAAGTGTGGT
>KE150759.1:111140-121455 GCA_000411095.1 Aethionema arabicum
ATATAATTAGTTCACAAATTATATATATGTGAGGGATTCGAGTCTTCTAAGTAACATAAAATTGCATTTAATTTATATTTGAATTAATGGAACCGATTTTGATCTATATGACAAAAAAAATAATATAGACATATATTAGTTACTTTTTAACCTATAGAAATTTTGAATACTTAAAGTTATGATGTAAACATTTTTTATGGATAATTGTTTATATATATTATTGAATGTATATTTTTGAAAAAAATTGTAAGATGAAAACTCTACTATTTTTGCATGTTAAAAGTATATTTAGATAATCCGAAACATCAAATAATATGAAAAAAAAATCACTAAAACATAATATATTGAAAAACACAGAGAGTTTTTGTTTTGTTATATAAAAGTCTTACAAATTAATATACATTAGATCGAAATGTTATGATTTATTAATTATTAGTTTAAAATAAATAAATTTCAGTCTATTAAAACCATAATCTTATTAGTTCTCCATAACTAATTTTCGAATATACAGCTACAAATTTATAATTTTTTTTAAAATATATAATTCAAATTTATGATATTACATATAAGTAACTTATAAATATTATATATATATATAGTACATTTTGGATGTGTGTGTATATATATATTCCCAATTTCCAAATTTATATAAATCCTCACTAGTTAAACTTATGCTCATGTGGGGTCGAATTAATCTTCCTATTTTTTCTTAGGTTAAATTAATAAAATAAGTAAATTCATATTACTTTTGGCCATGACGTACGTGCTTTGGACCCATCAATAACAAAGTGCTTCATCCACTCTAAATTATGTCTCTAACTATACGAATTCTCTAGAATTTCCCTCATAAATAATTAAAAATATTATTCGACCAAAAAAAATTAAAGCCACGAATTGCCACATAGGACTATTCTTCCATATCCAAATAAATTAAAATTTATAATAAAACCAAAAAAAAAAAATATAATTACCTTTTTTTCAGCTTATAAATACACATCTAAACTCTTATATATCTCTTATCCAATCTCATTACAATTTCTTTAAATAATATTCTCTAAAATGGGTTATTATTACATTAAGAACATTTTTAGTTCATTCACTTCTTTATGTTTTACGTTTATATTGTTTGTTTCGATTGTTTCGTCTGCTAGACAACATTTGAATGATCGATCGAAATATCGAAATTTATTAAGTAATGATCGAGATCTTGTGACCGGTTTGCCCGGTCAGCCCGACGTTAGTTTTAAGCATTATTCCGGTTATGTTCCGGTACATGAAAAGAGAGCTATGTTTTATTGGTTTTTTGAAGCTATGGATCTTCCAAATGAAAAACCTTTAGTTCTTTGGCTTAATGGAGGTAAGAAAAACGATTAAATTAATTACATTTATATAAAGGTAGTATAGAGAATCTTGTATTTTTGTTAGTAATTTGTGAAATAGTACTTCAAGTGTTGTCTAAAAATGATAATTTATATTAAATTCAAAGTTCGTTTTGGACCTATAGTGATAAAATGACAAAATGCATCTCTATTTCGTTGCTATGAATATGTTGTTTTTTTTTTCACACTATAACAAAATATATTTTATCAGTTAATTTTATTGTTAATAGGAAAAGAAATGTAATAATGATTGGTAAATCCAATTTGATAAAAATGTGAAAGATTTTTTTTGTATGAATTATACCAAGAAATATACATCATTAAATAAGAACAGTATAAATCTGTCTATAATCTTTAAAAAAACAAAAATAAGCATATATTAATAAAATCAATAAAATGACAAAAACAAACTTATACTAACATAATAACGAATGAAATAAAGATAAAAAAATATATTACTTTTAACAGTAGTAAATTTAAAAGATATCATATTTTAAAACAATTTTTCTATTAAATTATATAATATTAAAAAACAAAAAGATTACCAAAACAAAAAGAAAAGATTATGTATATACATGTATCTTGGTTATAAAATATTAATTATACCTAGTAATATTATATATATAATCGCTTACATTATATAAAAATCATAAATCTGTCTATAATCGTTTTTTATTTCTTATGTTGTCTCATTATTAAACACATTTATAATTTAATTATATATATGTATATGGTAGGTCCAGGGTGTTCTTCTGTGGGATATGGGGCAACACAAGAAATTGGTCCTTTTCTAGTGGACACCAATGGGAATGGCCTTAAATTTAATCCATACGCATGGAATAAAGGTACAATTTTATTATATTTTATTTAATTTTTAAAATTATTATTATCATTATTATTGACTAAAACGATAAATTAATTATTAATTAAAAAAATGTTTGAATATTGGTGATGTAGAGGCGAACATGTTGTTCTTAGAATCACCTGTTGGTGTTGGCTTTTCTTATTCAAATACAACCAGCGATTATCAAAATTTAAATGATGACTTTACAGGTAGGTCCATTATATCGTATAACCTATAGTTTTAATATACTTCATTGACAATATTTTTTTTTAAAAATATTTTTTTTTATGATTTATCAGTTAAAGATGCCTACACTTTTCTTCTCAATTGGTTTGAGAAATTCCCTGAATACAAAGGAAATATGTTTTATATCGCCGGTGAAAGCTATGCAGGTTTTTATTTTCTATAAAATCGTAAAAGAATTATGTTAAAATATTGTATTTAATTGCTGAAAATGTATAATTTTTTATGTATATTTGTAGGTAAATACGTACCTATACTAGCTGAAGTTGTGTACGATAACAATAACAAAAATAAAATCAATGGTTCGTCACTCCATATCAATTTTAAGGGTATTTTGGTACGTTTTGAATTTATGTATTATAGTGAATTGTTATGTAAAATCTTATTTATCACTCAAAACAAACCAATTGATCGAAAATTTTATTAACTAAATTTGATTAATGAAAATTACTAAAACAAAAATTTTATTCGAAAATATTATAATTTATTTTTAATCAATTGGTTTGGTCCAGAAAATTCTGCAAAACTTCAATAGTAATATTTATTTCGATCATATTTTTTTCTAGTCGTAAATTACTTAAAATGCTTTGAACTAAATGTTTGGTCAAACTTTATAATCTATTTTCAATCAAACTTTTTGGTACACTTTTTTATTTAATAAAATTTCAATAAGAATAATTATTCAATACAATTTCAATAAGTTTCGTAGAATATTTTTTTAACCAAATTACAGCCACTTTGTCTTTTACTCGTAAATTACTCAAAAAATAATATTAACTAAAAATTTGGTCGAAAATATTTTAACATTTTTTCAATCAAACTTTTTAGTCCAAAATTTTCTATAAAATACCCCCCAAAAAAAATAAATATTCTTGGTCAAGAATTGGTTCATACTTCATCAAAAATATTTTTAACCAGATTTTTAATCAAAATTTTTGTCGAAAATAATAATTCTTTTTCAAAAAAACCCATGAAACTACTAATTAATTGGTCCAAAACTTTCTAGATAACAAAACAAAACTCATATTCTAATGATTTCATATCCTTTTTTGTTCTAAACTATGATATAGTTGGGAAATCCTGAGACTTCAGATTCCGAAGATTGGAGAGGTTGGGCAGATTACGCATGGAGTCACGCAGTTATATCAGACGAAACACATAGGATCATAAGCAGAACATGTAATTTCAGCAGTGAAGATACTTGGAACAACGATGAATGCTATGAAGCTGTAGCAGAAGTTCAAAGACAGTACAATCAAATCGATATCTATAGTATCTATACTTCGGTTTGTATCGGCGATTCTGCGCGATCAACCTACTTCGATTCGACCAAATTCAAGACAAGTTCTTTTTCTAACTCCAAAAGGGTATATATATAAAATGATTCTTTAAAACTTTTTAATTAAAAGTTGCGATAATGGCAAAAAAATTATGGAGTTTAGTCATTTAGCTAAAAAACCCTAGAGAATAAACGAGGTGAAAAAAATTATCGATGTTTTTTTTACGGAGAAAAACCTTGGAGGTGACAAGAAAAAACCGTGGCGAAAAAATCCATGATATTTTATTTGGCAAAATTTTTTTTGCGAATAAATGGGGCGAAAAAACTTCTTTATTTTGTTTTGTAGCGAGAAAACCCCTCTGTTAATTAAAAATTAAACAACTGTTGGCCTTCTCGCGTTGTTTAGCTCACGTTTTTTGGCGGAGGTTTGAGGCCGACCGAAAACATGAGCTAACCAAGGCGACAAGACTAACGACTGCTTAAGTTTCAATTAACAGAGGGATTTTGTCGCCAAAAACCAAAATCGGGGTTTTTTTACAAATTTATTTTCCATGTTTTTTTTTTGTCAAATAAAAACCCGAAGATTTTTCGCTATATTTATTTTCTATTTTGTTTTTTTACGAAATGACAAAATTCCAAAGTTTTTTTCGCCATTACCCCTAAAAAAAATATACAATATCTTTAAAACTCAACAATTTATTTTTATTTTTTCAGACGCCTCCTAGACTTGTAGGCGGATATGATCCGTGTTTGGACAATTACGCAAGTGTTTATTACAATAGAGGAGATGTTCAAAAAGCTTTACATGCAAGTGATGGAGTTCATCTCAAGAATTGGAGCATTTGCAAGTAGTTTCATTATACTATATAGTTTTTTTTATATAATATATGGTCACAACTTTGTCTGAATATATTTTTTTGGTATGATTGCAGTATGGATCTATTTCATAATTGGACTTATACTAAACCATCAGTTTTGCCCATTTATGAGAAACTTATTGCTGGTGGATTAAGAGTTTGGGTTTACAGGTAACTAATTTTGTTATAATTTCAAAAAAAATGGGTTTTCAATTTTTCTTATTAACTCTAGAACTGTAAAATTTATAGAAATATTTTGTTATTTTAGATGAGTTTGAATCTAAATTTATAATAAATATAAATAATATTTTATTGTAGTCTCAAAATTTTCTAGATATGACTTTTTTTTTTTTGTATTGATTTGTGTTACGAATTTTTCATAATTTTATACACTGTTCTATATATACATATATACATACCATGAGATAATTAGCTTGAGTTTTTTTTTTTAATCTAAAATCTCATTTTGATGTTTCATCTTGCTTACTTTGTGCTTAATTTTGGCCTCATTATTGTAAAATAAAACAACATAAAGACGATTAGTTATATTTATAACGTTTAATACTTTAAAAATATTTCAATAAGAAAGTATTGAAACGCAATTAATTACTGTAAAATTACGTGTCTTTTGACGCAAGTAACTAAATTATTGGTGTTATTTTATTGCGATCAGTGGTGATACAGACGGAAGAGTACCGGTACTGGCTACTAGGTATAGCTTAAGTGCACTTGACTTACCCATCAAAACAGCTTGGAGACCATGGTACCATGAAAAACAGGTTATATACACAAAATCACATTATTACATCTATTTAAATTAAGTGTCTATATATATATATATACGTACTGAAACTAATTTAAAGAAATGTATGTTAAAATTTTTGCCCCCAAAGCTTTCATATATATATATATGTGTGTGTGTGTGTGTGTTCTTTTTGATCAATTTTTTCATATATAATTTATTTAGGTATATATAATTTATTTAGGTATCATATGGCGTTCGAAAATGAAGTCAAATTTTAAACCAAAATTAATTTTGTTTGGTAGATCTGTAAAAATATAAGTTTGAATTAGATATTCTTTTTTTTAGATATTTTTAAGGGGAACAAAAAGTTTAATCTTTTTTTTACCATTTTTTCTTATAATTATTATGATTTTTTTGGATAATTCATTTAATTTTAGATAATTTAATGTCATTTTAGGTAGTTTAAGTTTATTTTGGTATTTGTATAGGTATTGTTTTGCTAATTTTAATTAGTCTATACTCATTTCATTTTTATTTACACTGTTTTAATAAATAATAATTTAATTCATAGAATATATTTTCAGAATGACTAAATATATTTGTAATATATATTTAATATATGTTATTAACTTTAAGTACATCTTAAACATATTGCTTTGGTTGGATTGTACTAAATTTTATTGCGATTGATTTATTTAGTCGAATTATTTTATTACGGTTTAAAATAATTAGTTTTGATTTCCCTTTTGCTTAATTGTTCTTGGAACCGGTTTATTACCCACCTATCGGTTTATCCAATTGCTTAATTTTGAGCCTTAACCGGCCGGTTAACTAATCTATAGGTAAGTGGGTGGCTTCAAGAATTCGAAGGTTTAACATTTGCAACGTTTAGAGGAGCAGGACATGCTGTACCATGTTTTAAACCAAGTAGCTCTCTTGCCTTTTTCACGGCGTTTCTTAACGGCGTTCCTCCACCGCCGTCACGGTAAAAAAAAAAAAAAAGATTATAATTAACGAAGTTATTAATGATGAGATAGTAATATAATCAATGTTTTAATTTTCATAAAAATTTGTAAGATTTTGGGTTTTGCTACGGTTACTTGTCAGTCAGTCACGGCCATAGAGGACATAATTAAAATCAAGAAGTGAAGAGAGAAAGATGTATATATTTAATACATCTCATATATATATGTGTAATGATCATAATGATTAAATGAAAAAAAAATAATTTATCTTTACTTTTTTTTTAAGATTATGATTATTATTTAGGGCTGTGTTTTGGAAGGTGACAGATAAAAAAAGTAATATTATATTTATGTTTTTTTTGTTTATATTGGGAAATAAATTTCATAATTAACTAGCAACACCTTAACTTTGTATTCAGTTTTTTCTATGATTTATCAGAATAATTAAAAAATAACCGTAATAATATAATTTTATTTAACAAAAATAGAAAATATAATTTTAAACGTTGGACGGGGTGAATACGAAAAAAACTACAGAGTTTGGTGTCATCACCGATTAAATCTTCCCTTTTAAAAATGTGTAAAAAAATTTAACATTTCTGTTTTCATCAAATTAAACCATAAAGTTAAAATGACTAACGAATTTTAAAACACAGTCATTTTGGTCACTACCAAAACGACCGTATTTTGATAAAAACTAAAATACCAAAAATACTTAAAACTCATCTAATAATCAATCTAAAATCCTAATGTTGATTTTAAACTTCACTAAATTAAATATTTGTAGACAAAATTTAATGTAGTAGAATAATAAATGTAGACAAAATTTTTTTATAAATGTAGACAAAACTTTTTGATGAATGTAGACAAATTTTTTTGTCGTTGTTGGTCCACCGAATCAAATAATATTGGTTTAGTCAGTTAAACTTGACTTGTTTTAACGTATCTTTTTCAAAATTTAGGTCCACGCTGATATATATATATATATATAATATTAGATATTATAATATAATCAAGTGTACAAATCCACAATCATTTATTTTTTTCTCTAATTAATACCAATATTATTTTATAAATATTCTGGCCATGTTGTTTTATAATTTTTTGATACAAATAATTTTATATTTAAGAAAATATATAAAATCTTAACCCAAGTCATGCAAGAAAATAAACAATTATATATTTTTTACATAGTAAATGCAGACGTGCCTTCATAAAAGTTAAAACACTATTTTTAAGATAAGATATGTATAATTTACTTCTACAGAAGTAAAAAAAACAGACCGTTACATTTTTTTTAATGCTAGTAATGTAATTAATGCCGTTATTCCATAACAAGTATTATTTAAAAAACTTAGAAAATATTTAGGCGGCGTGTACAAAATGCCAAATTATATCTACTTTTTATTTCAAATAAAAAAACTACAAAAATAAGTAATCTTTTTTCATACCAAATATATTAAACCAATTTGTTCTATTTTAGGAATTTACTTTTCAAACTAATTAAATATTTCCATATAAATTTATATTTTCTTTTGTTAAAAAATATTTTCTTAACCAATCACATGGAAATCCACTAGTCTCAATTAGTTACAAAATTAAAAATATTAATATTATATATATAGAGGTTAAAAACACAGCTTTCACAATCTTTAATTAATCTCAAACACTCTTTAACTATGACATCTTAAACACTTTCTTCTCTAGTTTTCTCCGTTTAGATATGACTTTAATAACCTCTAAAGATGAGGTTATTGTTATTTATTTAACTCAATTTCTTCTTTTGTAATGATTTTATGTTTTTTTTTATACGAAATCGATTCTTTTTTCATGTAATTTATTTCGATTTTTGTGATTTTTTACAGCCTCTTAAATGGCAATCTACACTCAGAAGCTACAAGAGCAAAAATGATGTTAAAACTTCAAATTCGAGGTCATTGCCATCTACGAATCAAACGACCCCAAAACGGATCGATCCATCGACTAAAGGGACCAAGACTGGTCCCAAAGAGGCTATAAAGTGTCATGGGTCACTTAAATGGACCGGAAATTTCATTTTAATGGTCGAACTTCGCAAAAAAATCATCATTTTTCGCGATATCGTTGGTCTTCCTCCTCTTACCGATAATATTTCCATAACCAATGTGAGTTTTCATATTTTTTTTGTTAGAACCGATTTATTAAAATAAATAGACGAAACTAATCAATCAAAATTTTTTTAAGCTATTACGAAGAAATTAAACAATTTAATCGCAAAACAAAATTAAACTAATAGAATTGAGATAACTAATTTATCAAAATATTTACTGTTTTATCCTAAAATTTGTAACGCTACAAAACCCTTATATTTTGAGGGTGTTTTTCAAACCAAGGAAAAATATCAAATCTCGACTCTTATTTTTTGATATTTAAATGTCTATTTACCATAAATTTTAAAACATATTTTTCAATATTCTCAATTGTCACATTGTCAAATTTTGATTTTAACATTTTTTTTTTGCTATCGATATCAATAACAATAAAAAAATTTTGTTAACCGAAGAGATTATTTGCAACTAAGTATGATATGGCGATATCAAATTACAAAAAGAACCTCAAAAGGAGTATATAAGATGTTGAATCTAGTGTAGTCCCAAAATTGTAAGTAATTATAATATAATATTTTTCTGTTACTTGAAATTTACAGTAATTAGATGGATACTCCTAATGGAAATCAAATTATTTTGATAAATTTATGGAAATGTCCTAATCCACTTTAATTTTCTACAAATGCTCTAAATTATTTCCAAAAATATCCTTATTTTTAATAGGGAAGTATTTTTACAAAAAACATTTTGAATTAGGACATTTTTTAAAATGTCCCATTTTTTTATCCCTAAAAACAGCAAATATGAAAAGATAAAAAAGAGTTATATATATATATATATGATCAATTCACGATATAACTATTTGTTTATCGCTATTGATTCAGGTGGTAATGTATACAATAAAAGATCTCCAAAAGCTATGTCCATATATCATCAAAAAGTCACTTATCTTGAATATAACACATCAAGATGTCGATAAGGTAACTCCCTTATCATATAACTAATTGACAATAAATGAAACAAATCATATCATATTCTATGAAACTTCTTGATGCAGTTTTTGGACCATTTCTACAAAATTTTGAAATCTATCGGAGATTCGTGGATTGATGACCGCGAATGGATCGTCAAATCGAAGTACCAAAGGGGTAGTGTCGGGAGGAATCAATCTGATCGATTTGGTAAAATTCCATTAAAATAGGGAAAATGATAAAATAAACTCTAAAATTTACCGATTTGATGTAAAAATCCCTCAACTTTAAATTTTTTTTTATATCCTAAATTTTGATAACCGATATTTTTAAACCATAAACCTTAATAACCATATTTTTTAAATCCAAATCTCAAATTTAAACTTGAAACTATATTATAATTAATTTAAATTTAGATGATATTTTCTTGTTAAATCTTGATGAATTTTTTCACCAAATCAGTAAACTTCATTATCTATTTTACCATTTTCCATTAACAAAAACATTTCTAAAGTTTCTAAGCTTTTGAAGTTATTTATTCATAAATTTTATGATTTTTTTCTTGCAGTGGAAAATGTCTTAGCTGCATTAGATGGATTGATCAAGAAAACGAAGAATAAGTTAAAAACGATGGAAATGTTTGATGATGAAATAAAGAAAAAGCCAAATTCACTAAGTAAATCATTCACCGGTGGTGACGTGGCGGGATCAGAATCATCTACGCCGTCGAGTACACGAAGATTGGTGGAATTGCAAGAGTTTGAAGAATCTTTGGATGTAAAGAGATTCGAAAAGCTTCGAGATCATAGAAATGGTAATGATCAGAATGTTAAAGAGAGTATTGAAAATATGGAGAAAGAAGATGATCAAAGTTGTTTGAAAAAATCTGAAATTGTTCCGTTATCTTTGACTCCACCACCATCGCCACCACCACCGCCACCACCG
>KE150759.1:123928-147597 GCA_000411095.1 Aethionema arabicum
ATAAAACACCAAAAAACAATTAATTTATCTAATAACTTATTCAAAATCATAAAATTCACCAAAATTTTTTTAAAAAACATGAAAAAAAATATAAAAAATTGTATTCTATTTTTTCTAAAATTTGTAATTAATTTAAGTTATTTTTATAATGTTTTTAAATCTAAATTTAAACTTGTAATAAAAGCATTATAAAATAACTAAAATTAATTTAAATTGTTTAAATTGGTGATTAGATTCTAGCAAGATGTGAAGGATTCCCTCATAAGAAACTTGACACCATAAGAACAGGAGTTTCATTATACTCAAAACTCAATGGTATGCTCAAAGACTTAAAGAGTTGGAAAATGGAATCTTCGGCGAATCAAGTTCTCGACAAAACTGAACGTTATTTCGGAAAGGTAAGTCATAGTAATATATCGATTTTTTCGCTATTTTCTTCTTCTTTTTAAGGTAAGTAAAGTGATGTGAAAAGAATGATAAAAAACAGATGAGACAAGAGATTGAAAGTTTAGATCAGATTAAAGACAAAGAAGCCATGAACTTCAAGAGCATGAACATCACTTTTGACTTCAATATCATTAATCAAATCAAGGAAACAATGGTTGATGTCTCATCAAATTGTATGGAACTCACATTAAAGGTAACATTTTTGTGAGCCTTTTTTCATTCTTTTGAAACCTTTTTAATGAATTTAGTTTAGTTTAGTTTAGTTTAGTTTAGTTTAGTTTAGTGGTGGTTTGCCATGAACTTGATCCAAAAACTTGAGGTAGAGATATTAGAGAAGAACCTATTTACGAAAAAGGGATTATGGTATTTTAAACCCTGAATTTATCTTCGTTTGATGAAGAAAACTCTCAACTATCAAAATGTTTTTAAAATTCTGGATTTAGATAACCGAGTTTCTTACACTGACATTTTAAATTTAAACTTAAAATTATAGTATAATTAATCCAAATTTGTTTCATATTTTTTTTTGTTAATTATTGAGTTTATGGTTTAATTTTGGGTTCAAACTTCAATTTTAATTACTTTAAAAAAACCAGTAGGTTTAAAAGAAACACGATTATGAAAATTCAGAGTTTAAAAAACTATTTTAATAGTTGAATTTTTTTTTTAAATCAAACCAAGATGGTTCAACGCAATATCATAATCCCTTATGAAAATCAACCATTTTCACCCTTTATGTTGTTAATTTTTTAAAAGTTTTTTTCTCTCTCAACATTTCTAAACTCTTCCATCAGATTTATACCTCAACCAATATTTTCTCTCATGTTTTTTCATCGTTTTACACTCTGCCGGAGCCAGAAAAAATGTTCAAAAGGGTCATAATTTACACTTTTAATAGATTTCTCTCTAATCAAAATTTACAGGAATCACGTATGGTGAAATCAAACTTGAAGAAAAAAAAAATTGGAGAAGAAGAAGACATTCTATGGAAAGCATTTCTTTTGGCATATAAAGTTTATACATTTGCAGGAGGACATGACGATCGTGCTGATAAACTTGCAAGAGATTTGGCTCATGAAATTAATCTAAATTTTAAATAATTGAAGACAAAAACTAGTTAGATGATGATGATAAAAAAAACAAAAAAAAAACTAGTTTAGATGTTTAAGATCGTAACCAAAATAGTGTATATTCAAAACCCTAAACCTAACATCAAAAACATTTTTTTTTTCTTATATTCAAACATCATAAATGTTATTTTTTTAAATAACAAAAATTTATTTCCTAAGCTTATTCTAAGAATCCATTAACATAACTTTTGCAATTGAAATAAAAAATGAATTTATATATACCATAGAGGTTAATGTTTTATAGTAATTAAAAAAAAAAAGAATTTAACTTTTTATAGAGATTTTGTCAACAACACTCTTACCGTGAAATACCGAGTTTTAATTTGTCATTATTCAAATGTAACATAATAAAACAATTAGATTTGATTAAAAAATAAATATATTATCCGTGGAGTAAAAATAAAATAACTAATACAATTTTATATCAAATCAAATAATATGATGTAGATTAATCAAAATAATTTTTATAAGAAAACTTCTTCCTGCCCACAAAAAAAAATCACCAAAATGTATTTCTAAAAAATTAAACTAAAATTCAAATTAAGTAAATAGATTATGATGTAACAGACCAAACTTTTTATATATGATTAATCAAAGAAAAGCTACAAAAAGAATAAGAGTATTATCAAGTAAAGATATAAACTAAACACAATCCTAAGCCGAGAAACAGACAAGTAAAACTCTAAGGATATAATAATGACTAATACACTAATTGTATCATCATACATGAACATGAAGCACATGGTCATTGTGTAAAACTAAGTATAAGAGCAAACCCAAAGCATTCCAGGTTTCTTCATAAGCTGTACAGAGCACTAAAATGGAAGAAAGTATTCACCTTTTTAGGGCTTTTTCATGGCAATTTGCAGGATTCAATAACTTCCATTACTGCTTTATGTGTCTCTGGAGGAATCATGTTCAGTGTAGTGTGAAATGCCTAAACCAAGATCAATTTCAGACAAGCTAAAGGTGATTGATTTCACAAAAGCATGAACTGAGAAAAGTTAACGATATACATACCACAAATCTATCCAGTACTGGTACCAGAATTGAGAGGCTGCGTTTTGGGAGATAGTCTTTAATGGAGTTTCGTATACTTCTACTGTTAAGTGATTCAAGAACATGTTTAGTTTCCTGAGAATAAGAGCTGAAAATGAAATAGAAGATGGTTAACAACCTTTCTGTTGATAGAAACGCAAGAAGAAGAGCAGAGTATGCTTCTACAATCATCTTTTCGGCTTCTTTTTCGCCTTCTAGAACAGCTTCTTCATCATCCTGCATACAGAAAAAGATACATGAGAAGCCACACAAGAAACCACGCATATAACCACAGCAAAACCGTGGCTTTGACATGGCCAAACATTGCTATGAGGCAATTTTCTACGGTCAGCCACACAAAAAAAACATGCCCCGAGCAAAAGTTACAGACACGGTGTGGCTAGGAATCAGTTTCTGGGCAATAGTTAGCTGGAGGCTACTAACCAAAGTGAAAGTAGTTGTCTCTTCTTTGGTATCTGCTGATCCTTGATTGGTGAGAAAGATTGAACATAGTAAAGGAATCATGTCCTGTTTACTCTCTTGTAACCCTTCTGGATTTGTAATAGGAACGCTAGCTGCGGCAAGCCGTGATCTACAAACCGAGAAATATCTAATTAGAGAAACAAACACCAAGCCAGTATCTAAGGGTTAAAGAGTGAATGTGTAGTGACTTTGGTACCTGTTGACTCCATCTTTCTCCACCAAGTTTACAAGCAAACCTAAGATAGCAACAAGAAAATCTAATTCCTGATCTGTAAGATGTTTATCTTTTTGATAAGACAACCCTGTCTTTTCCATCTCACTGAAAAGCAGAGATTTGGTAAACGATGGAAAGTGTCCAGCGATTAATTCAGCCATGCTTTCAAGCCCTTTACAGCTAGCTACTTGTCGACAACCAATGGCATTATCATTTGTTAAGTTCATCAAAACCTGCAAATTGATAGCATGAACTGATTATTATACGTAACAAGTGAAGAATTTATGGATTCTGGTAAAAAAATATCCTCAACTATCAAAATGGTTTTTTAAACCTTGAACTTTGATAACCGGGATTTTAGAACCTACCAAAAATTTTTAACACAAAATTAAACAATAATCTCTAAATTTAATCAAAAAATATAATCCAAATTTGGATTAATTATACTATAATTTCAACTTTAAATTTGAGATTTTGGTTAAAAAAACCTATTAAGGTTTAGGGTTTAAAAAATCAGGTTATCAAAGCTCAAGATTTAAGAAAAAAACATTTTGATAGTTGAGGGTGTTTTTCACCAAACAGAAAATTCAGGGTCTAAAATACCATGATCCCCAATTTTTTCTAAAAATTGGGTTTACTCCATTTTTGGAGTAATTTCCCCCTTTACTTCGTTTTGGAGTGAAAAATGGTTTGAAGTTGAAAATGATTTTAGTGAGAAATGGAGTGGAGTTGGAGATTACCTTTACGGCGGTTAAAAGGCAATCTGATAAAAGACATAGACATTCTTCATCAATTTCATTTGCAGAAGAAGATGGTGGCTGTGATAAACTGCAGTTACCGTTACTTGATTCTTCCTGAGAATCCAATATTATATGGTTTGATTCCTCTTGGCTTGAGATTAGTCGATATGAACGTTCATCTTTAACATTTTTGTAGCATCCTTTCTTCTTTTGAGCTCTGGATTTCTTTTGTTTCACTGATACTGCCCATTTCGAAGGTGCCGAATCTTCCAAATCAAACGCAAAAGGATCTTCGCTTTCCTCCAGAGATGCAAACTTTTCACTTTTACTACAACAAGGTTCTCCTACTTGACTAGCTCTTGAAGTACTTCTCGAAATGTCACTACCCAATGATGCTAATCTGCCTGCAAATGAACCAGAGATCGTGGAACCGGCTCTTGTTGTTGATGTGGTGGGCTCATGTCCTGATGTCGGAGAGCAATCTAAATCGATTATGGATCGACTCGTCTGGGATACACTTTTACTCCTTGAACATGTATCCGAACTGATCGTCACGACCTCATTGTTAACTGCAAAAGATAGAAATCAAGATTCCAGAAATTGCTAGACGCTAGTCGGGCAGCAACAAGGGCCTAAACGTTAAAAAGTAATATAACTATATATTTTATGAATAGATTTAAATGTTATAAATTATAATGATACATAATTTTAACAAGTTAAGAACTAATTAGACAAAACAAAACACTTTAAGAGGTTTAGACATAATACCGGCCAATTAAACCAATTTTTACCAATTTAGAATCATATAAATGGACCAATCACTACAAACAAATCACACGATTTTCTATTGCTAACAAAAAAAATCGCTGTCTAGGCGGGGCCTAGGTGCAATTTTTAGAACATTGATAGAAATGGCTGAACCCAGATATATACAGAGACCTGCAGGAAGAGTGAACAGACTCATTTGCGGCTACTAAAGTGAAATACCTTGACGAACTATTCCGAGGATAGAATCATGATGAGCACCATTTGAAAAGTGAGGATTGCTATCGTTCTTGTGAGTTTTTAGAAGACCTCCACGTAGGTGAAGACCTAGTAATCAATTGAACAAGCCATCAGGAGATAATATAATCCGCAAAAGCCATAATGTGTAAATATTTGAAAGGGATTATGGTATTTTAGACCCTAAACTATCAAAATGGTTCTCTAAACTTTGATAACCGGATTTTTTAAACCCTAAATCTTAATAACCGGGTTTTTTAAACCGAAATCTCAAATCTAAACTTGAAATTATAGTGAACTAAGATAGTTCAGCGTCTAAAATACTATATTCCCAATTAGAAACCATAAATGGTATCAATTGTGTACCTGAAAGCATCTTGATGACACTTATCATGAGCTCTGTGAAAGACATTCTGGATTCATGAGAGCCCAAACATTTCTTAAATCCAAGCAAATGATTCTGAAAAACAAAGTTCACACTACAGTTAATCATCTCAAGCACAACGTTATAATACAGCTACAAAATAACAAGCGGATTAATGTTTAAATCTCCACATTATTGTCATGAATCTAGAAACCAAATTACATACAAAAATACCTGATTGTCTGTACTCAGAAACGTAGCATTTTCCATAATTTTCAGGCATTTTAGAAGCAACATTAAATTCTGCTTATGCAGATCATCTTTTTTATCCTGGACAGAAACAACATCGGATTCCACCCAGCGCTGCACAAAGAATCTGCATTAGATCCTCTAAATGAATATAAATACAATTGCAGAGTTCCAGTAATCAAAACACAACGGTCACAAGAGAGTATTTAGACTATGTAACACTAAAAAGTAATTCCTCTCTAAATATATTAACAAAAGAAAGAAAGCAACTTCAAAAGAAACACTTTGCAGTGAAATTGGATTACCAAAACAATTGAACCTGTAAGAATACCTATGCAATTTTAAAGGTAGCAGTCTAAAACGCTGGACACAAGTTAACAACATCCTAACGAGTCAGAGACAAAGATATTTATCTAAAAGAAATTTGGGTTGATTAAAACATGTAGACGCAAAACATACAGGTTCACACCTCCATAACAACGTGACAATCCATAACAACCTCCACGACTGCATCAAGTCCTCCTAGGTCTCTCAGTTTCTCCTTGAAATTCCCTCCTGCCTTTTTTACAGAACCAGAGGTATCTGAATGGGGAAAAATGAACCAAACTATTATCAATAAACAAAATATCACAATCTTTTCCTATAGAATCTATCACTGGTAACACATGCTAAAGAAATCTAGGGAAGTAAGATAAATAACTAGAGAGAACAGAAACTTCCAAAATCTATAAGCTAATTCTAATTCCAACAGAATAAGCATAAGTTAAAGTACCATCAAAAGTGATTTTGGATAAGCACGCCTTCTCCATAGCCAACAAAGCTACCCATTTAGTGCGTAGCTCAGGCCTAGTTGTTTCGGTTTTAAAGCTCTCAGTCAATCTAATCTCCTTGCAATTAACAAGAAGCTCCTGAACTCTTGAAAGTATATCATTGGAGCTTGGATCATGCACTTTTGATGCATCCCTTGTTGTATCAACATCCCTAAGTAATGATAAAAGCTTAAATCCTACAGTGCGTGGCTTCCCTTCGGTACTAGCAGCAATTACAGGCTTTAACAACTTTATCAGAAACTTGATGCATTTTGGTGACTCCATAAAGTGCTCATCTTGAACCTAGATTCATGAAATTGAATTGGCTAACTTACATACAAAAACGTGTAATCATAAACATCAAGCGAGTCTACGAATCAAGCAAGTTTCTTACATCAGCAGTTAGCACAAAGAAAAGGGTTGCTGCAGCAAGATTGCTTGGAATGTCATCAAGGCTTAGACTCAAAATTGCATCAATTATGGATTGGGAGATCCTGAAATAATAAGACATATTCCAAAAAATCCTTAAACATATTCCGTAATATACCATTCCAATTCTCTGCAAGCCAGAGATTGCGCATAATTCTCTAAACTTCCATGCCCTAATCGGCTAATACCTCATTAGAACATCACAAAGACCAAATCCATCTTACGTTTGATCTCAAAAAACGGAAACTAATCCGAATTCAAACCCCCAGAATACAAAAGAGAGGAAACGAATCCATTGACTTTGCTAGCATCACTCAATTGTACACAATCGTGCCCTAATCCAGAAGACCCAAATTAATGAAAACCCATAACTCAAACAAGTGGTTTTCACAAATTCCACATGCCAAATTGGGGAATATTCCATAGTATTGGACGAAAACAAACCCTAAACCCAACGAAATCGTAAATCTAAGTAAAGGGTAAAGGGGTTAACGTACCCCTGAGCTCTCAACGAGCGGCGCTGATGTTGAGATGCACAAATTGACAATAACGACGACAAGCTTGACCTTCTGATCCTCAACTGCTGTCCTTTCTTCAACCCATCAAGCGCGAAATTAACCTCATCTTCATTTTCCATCAGCTCACCAAATTCCTGAGCCTCAAGCAAAGTGGAAGTAAAACCGAAAGCGTCACCATTCCTGGGTCTTTTCTCCTTCCGTACACCTCCATTTATTGAATAATCCTCCCTAAAATTCGATCTCGAAGAAGAATGCCACAAAGAAGAAGACTCTTGACTCGAAAAAGGAAGAACGGAGTAATTACGAGGCTCAATATCTGGCGAAGAAGAAGAAGAGAGATACTCCGGCTGCGAAAGAGTATCATTTAGAGAGTCAGATAAGGTCCTAGACATCCCTTGCTTGCGGCGGCCGTAAGTTCTCTCCATCATCGCCGAGCTCGTATTCGAATGCTAATTTTTTTTTGAGCAATTTTAGGTGAGAAGATCTAAAGAAGGGTATTTTGGGAATAAATAAATAAAAAGTAAATCGTCTGATTTCTCCAGCTGAATAAGAGAGTAGTAACAAGCCGTTTTTTTTATAATACAAAGTTTCGTTTTGTACATAATAAAGAGGTTTTTAAATTTAAATCTTGCAAAACTTACCATTTTACAAAACTAAGTTTAACGGGAATTTATTCAAGAATTTAAAATTATTTATTCGATTATAAAATAAAATAGAACTATTTAAGAATTTCATATATACTATAAAAAAATTCAAGTTTTAATTGATTTGTTAGTATTGTTACGGTGTACATGTATCAGTTTTGTGACCAAGAAACTGATCATAAAAAAATTCACAAAATTGATACTAAAAACAATATTGCATATAGATATTCTCTATAAATTTGTTAAACTTATATATCACATCTAGCTTATAATATATGTCAAATTCCATATAAATCTATTATTATATTTATGTATAATATTATTGTTTGAAATCATTATTTTTATAATTACTTTCTTATAGTTATTGTAATACATTGTTTTTAATCTACTATACTAATTTATTAGTTGATCTTACAAAAGTTTGACATAAATAATATATATATATATATATAGTTACATGACTAATCATATAATATATAAATAATTAACTTGATTTCATCACTCAAAAATATTTTTCATTGAATAAAAATTATATTTTTAATGGAATTTTTGTTTAATGTTTCAGAGAAACAAAAAAATCATTAAATAGGTTTAGTTGACAACAACTATATAAGATTTCCAACACAAAAATAATATAAGATTTATGTATATACTACAAGGTTCTAAAAGGTTACAAAATCATCTTGCGTAACCAAAGACATAATATTTACATTCTCTATATACGCATATGAACAATGTACCAAACAAGCCTATACCTTTTCTTGATTTCACCGGAGCATATCTCGTGGAAGCACTTGTAACTCACTCAACGCAGGCGATATCGTGAACCCGGTTCCATCAATCCGGTACGAAGGATGCGCAAGTGGAACCGGCCGGTCAGGAATCGGAGGAACTTCAATATCACCTTCAAGCATTTTCAACGCATCTAAAATCGTTGGTCTTAAAGCAACTAAAACATGAGCACATAAAATCCCAACTTGTAAATATCTCTCCATTACACCCTTTGGATTTGAAATCCCTGACCCTAATTCATCTCTTACTAAACTACCGTCTAGCGCCTCGTCGGGTTTCCCGGCTTTAACCAACGACCACGCCCAGTCCGTGATCAGAAACGTCTGGGGCGACCCGGAACTCGACAAATCAAGAACTCTCCTACCACACATTATCTCTAATATAACAACTCCAAAGCTATACACATCACTTTTCTCTGTTAATTGACCGTAAAGTGCATACTCTGGAGCTAAGTAACCGTGAGTTCCCGCTACTCTAGTCGTCAAATGAGACACCCCTTCTCTACTTTGTTTCGCTAGACCGAAATCTGCAACTCGTGCTCGCATATCCGAATCTAATAATATGTTTGTACCTTTGATATCGCGGTGATAAATCGCGGGTTTAACACCGTAATGTAAGTAAACTAACCCTTTGGCTACATCAAGAATGATGCTTTTTCTCTGTGGCCATGTTAATGGCTTCTTTTGTGTCTCGACTTGACCATCTAAAGGAAACAAGTGATCATCGAGGTTTCCGTTTGACATGTAATCGTAAACGAGATATCGCTGACTTCCACCGCCGTGATCTTCGTCATTATCCACCATACTACAACCTCTAAGTGGTACAAGATTCCTATGTTTTAAGTTGCTAATGATCTCAACTTCGTTTCGAAACTCTGCATCTCCTTGAAACTCTGATTCTATTACCTTTTTAACTGCGATTACTGATCCATCAGGTAATACACCTTTGTAAACAAACCCAAATCCACCTCTTCCTATGAAGTTTTTCTGTGAGAAATTGTTGGTTGCTTTCTCTAGTTCTTCGATTTTGAACCAGATTGAGCCTGTGTTTGGTCTCCATTTAGGTCTAGATTCTTGTTCTTCCCAGCCAATTTCTCTACCTTTGATTACTCTACCAAACCACAAATACACAGCAATCAAACCAGTAATCACAAGAACACCAACAATAGCTCCTGTTATACCTAAAACCAGAGCTGTTTTGCTTTTCCCCTTTGAAGTTAATGGTGATCTCAAGCTTAATGAGAAGAGGCAAGATAAAGCATCATCACTTTCAGGTCCATTCTTATTAACTATACCAGCAGCATAAAGAACAGCGAAATGGTAACAGTTGATTACATTAGAGCTATTACCGTCTAATGTCATTAACTGTGATTGAACCCTAAATCCAGCCGCTACGCAAGCATCGCAACGAGTGAGATCTGTCAGGCCACTGCTACAAGCGGAGTCAAGAGCAGTTGAAGGACCGAGACGAGAGACCCAATCCTGTGTTGTTTGAATTCCGGCGCAGTTATTGGGACTGATAACGAATTGAGACGGATCGAAGCAGATTGAGGTCAAATTCGAGTGGACAGAGAGTGAATCGAGCTTCTTCTGGAGTTCAAGGAGGCAAGAAGCGGAGGTTGCGAGATCAGGGAGACGGAAATTTGAGGTTTGTTTGAGACGATGAGCTAGAGGGATAGCGATTAGTGACAATACCGATTGACAACAACTGTTCTTCCTCTCGATTGATTTATCGTACTCTAAGCAATCAGTAGTGTTCCATGGAATCGTCAAGACATGTGAAAAATCCAAAGGACAAGTCGACGACGGCGCCGGAGTAGAAGCGGCGCTTGAGAGATCCAAGCCACAAAAGATAACAAAGAGAAAGAGAAAGAAGCAGAGCTTCGATAGTGGAATCCATTTCGCCATGTTTATGATGGATTTTGAAGAAATCGGTGAAATGAATATGAAGAATCGATGGTGTATAGAGGAAAGGAAAGCAAGAGATTGATTCGGCCATGGAAATTGGTCAAAGAGGCTGCTGTGATAAGTTGACTTGAAAAGCAGCTACGAAACTCAGAGGCTGGTTCCTTTAAATCACGTGCAAAATTAATTTCGGTTTATTTCGGTTTATTTTGGTTTATTTCGGTTAAGAAGTGAAATTACCGGTTCAGTTCGGTTTATAATTGATCGGTTTGATACGGTAATTTTGATTGATTTATGTTACTTGGTTGTTTGGTAGTTTTAACCAATTTTGAAATAATCGATTATTTTGGTTCGGTTTTGTTTAATTGGTTTAATTTCGCGCGTAGTGATTTATTTAAAATATATATTTTTTTTTAAAACAGATTTTTCCTAATAAAAGCCCCAAACAACTCGGCTCTTTGTGTGTCTGTTAATTCGAATTTTTCTAACGCACGATAAGTTTCTTTTTCTTTTTTCTCTTTCCGCCATTTTTACGATCTTCGAATCTTCTCTAGGCAATGACAACTCCTCGCTCGCCGGCTGCAGATTTCTTTGGAATTTCTAGAACAGCATGTAAGGCATACAAGTCTCTTGTGACGAAATTGCATCCTAATTCTTCTCATCGCAAATCGGGATCTCAAGCTGACGCCGAATCTGTACGTTTCTCTCTTTCAAATTCTTCTGTCTCTGGATTTCTTGCGAATAATGGAGAATGAGAATGGAATATGCAGAGATTTTCTGATAATCGATCATTTGCAGAAAGCAGATTTGAAAAATTATTCGCTAATTGAACCACTATCGACCGTATAGAACGATCTGGATTTTTTTGCAAAACAATCAGCCATGGGATTTGAATCGATTTTTTAGATGTTTGTAGATATTGTCTGGTAATCGATCATTTGCAGAAGCAGATTTTGTTGATGAACAGGGTAGAAATCGAAAAACGTGTTCGCGATCCATTGACCTTATTAGACGATTTTAAACGATCTGGAATTTAGCTCAACAAAACCGTTACCGAATCTGATTTCGATTTAGATTTTTGTTAATCTCAGATTTTTCAATACCTCTGTTTAGATAATTTCGTCATTAAGATTTCGAGAAATGGAGTGAATTAACGCTAGATCTAACGCTTGTGAAATTACAGGCACTCAACGTGAGTTATCTAGCGGATAAATTTGCAGAAGAAGATGAGCTCTTGGTCCGGCGAGGTCTCCGGCTACAAAGCATGGACGACAGCACCGTCTTCAAACGCCGTTCTTCTCTCTTATCCCGTGCCGGAAGCCGTCGTAGCCACACACCACAAGCTAGACCAACCTACCTCTCCTCCTCCTCCTCTTCCACCTCCAACCGTCGATGTACCTTCTCTAGAAGCGCAAGCCGCAGAGATGAAGAAAGCAACCATGGCGGCAGTGTAAGAAATCACGGTCTCAAATCACGCCCAATTTCTAACAACACAAGCCCAAAAACATCACCATTCACAAGTCCTAAAGATAAAGATAAGTCAGGAGGATTCTTCAGCCCCATTCATGGCTTAGCTTCTCCATCATCACCTCCAAACCTTTCTAGCCCCATAAATGGTGTAAAATCATCTCCTACTTCACTCTCAAAGAACACTAGCAGGAGAGATAAAGATGATAGAGGTACAACATCTACATCAATGCCGTTTTCAAAGACAGCAAGCACAAGGGTTCAAGAAAGAGATGGGTTTACAATAAATAGCTCAATAAGTAAAAGCGTAAGCCGAAGAAAAAATAGCACAACACCAATAGTCTTCTCACAATCAACACCACGTAAAAAACCACCTCCTTCTGAGAAAAAACTTGAATGTAAATTAGAAGAACTCTGCCATGGTGGAATCAAGAACATCAAAATCACTAGAGAAGTCCTCAACGATGAAGGGTTTGTCTCCTTTCCTCTCTTATTATCCAATTCATTCCCAAATCATCATTTTCATTAACACAACCAAACATGAGATTTCAACTTAAAACAATGCTTTTATATTTGAGTCAACTTTGTTAATGTCTTTTGATGTGGGATTCTAACATATCCCCGAAATGATAGTTTTTATCATCTCGGTCTGAATCTCACATTTTTAAATCATTAATACCCGTTTTAGATGTGTTGGATTCTGATACCATATGAAAAAACACGAGTTTCTACTCAAAATAAATTGGCAACGGATGTAGTAATCCATATATTTATATGTGGAACCCGTCGAGATGATGGTTCTTTATTATCTCGGTCTAATTCTTACGTTTTTATCTGTGTTACCTGTTTTGGGTCTACTAATCTCTAAGAACACGTGAAAACATGAGATTTCAACTCAAAACCGATTGGCACATGCTCTTATATTTGAGTCAATTTTGTTAGTCTCTTTTAACGTGTGGGATTATATTCTAACACATACTTGATATAACGTTTTCAGATTAAGAGTACAAGAAGAAGAAATATTACGAGTTAACATAAAACCAGGATGGAAAAAAGGAACAAAGATCACATTCGAAGGAGTAGGTAGTGAAAAACCAGGTTACTTACCAGAAGATATAATCTTCGTGGTCGAAGAAAAGAGACATCCTTTATTCAAAAGACGTGGAGATGACTTAGAAATCGCTGTCGAAATACCTCTTTTAAAAGCTTTAATGGGATGTAAACTCTCAGTTCCATTAATAAGTGGTGAAACAATGGCGATTTCAGTAGAAGGAGTAATCTTCCATGGATTTGAAAAGACGATAAAAGGTCAAGGTATGCCAATAGCTAAAGAAGAAGGTAAACGTGGTGATTTAATAATAACGTTTTTAGTTAATTTTCCTGAAGAATTAAGTGATGAACAAAGATCAATGGCGTTTGAGATTTTGAAATATTGTTCTTGGGAATAATTAAAGTTTGATGATGCCTTTTAAGTGTTACGATGAATTTGTTTGTATATATAAGTCTCCTACGAGTTGAGGGATTTGAAGCTTAGGCTTTATTTTTATTTAATAATTTACATGTATTTGTTTTTAGAGTTGAGGAGATTTTTATATGTTTGTTGTTGTTTATATAAATATTTCAAAATCCTGCATGGTGATGAAAATCAGATTATTTTGATATTTATAAACTCGTTTAAATTATATTTTTTTTAAAAGTTGGGTGGTTTTAGTTTACATAGATTTGTTTATTTGGTTCTAGTTAGTATTACTAATTGCAAGTTGCAACAAACAAACAAATTCGTTGTATTGGATAAAAGACATTAGCAATTAACGATCATATATGTAGTATACTGTATTTCACAAATTATTAACAAAACACTATTAATGCCTAAAATTTTATCTACGCTAGTTAAAACGTTGTAATTTTTTTTGTTGATAAATGTTATAATTTGATTTACTCTATTTAATTTTTGTATCAAAATTTAACCGATTAAAATTAAACATTTATCAAAACGTTGCGTTTCACTAAATCCATAAAAAAAAACACTTTGAAACCCTAAATCAAGTTTCTACGCAAAAATCACATACTTTCTCTCTTTATTTTCGAGAAAATCAAACACTCTTGTAAACCAAGATTTCTCTCCTCTCTTCTTCTTTGCTACTCAAACCAATGGTTTCAAAAATCAAATTTTTAACATAAAAAATTTTACAAAAATTAATACTTTACTGAGTTAAGAAACCAAACTGAAAAAAGCTATGGTTTAAAAAAACTAAATTAAAATGTTAGAGGTTTTCACACCATAACGGGATAAATCGGAAATTATTTCATCACAATCCAAAAAATTACTAACTTAACTTTTCTTTTTGTGACTATATTATCAAATATTCAAATAACACTAATCGACCGCATAGCGCAGTGGATTAGCGCGTCTGACTTCGGATCAGAAGGTCGTGGGTTCGACTCCCACTGTGGTCGTTTTCCTATTTTTATTTTTCCCAACACATCACATTTTTTTTTCGTACTTCACCTCACAAACATAAACCAAATATATATTCATTAAAATACTTACGTTCACATCTTAAAAGACAAAAACAAGCTTTCTCTATAAACAAAAGTAAAAAAAAAACATAAAATCATCTTTTAAAACACATGAAACTAACCATTGAAATTTTATTCACAGTAGTTTCAGCATTTTAAGTCTTCCTTCATGTTCTGCATCAAGCTTAGGAGGTGTATAACATCCATGAAGATCTTCCACAATATATTCCTTTGTAAGCTCTCTTTTAGTAAGTATATGATAATGTCTCTGCCATATCCTTTGAATCGCCATTGTTGCAGCAAGAAATCCATAAGCCAATCCAAGAATTGCAAAGATAACGACAAACACAACAACAAGAGCAAAACAAGCTTCTATTGATGCAGGGAAACAATCCAAGATTCCCCATCCGTAACAGCAGTTTTGACACCCAGCCATTCTTGGGTCATTAACATTTAGAGATGAGCAATGTAGAATTAGCCCAAGAAATCCAAGTAGCACAAAGAAAGTTATTACACCTGCATATTATATGATACTAAAATATGTTAGGTTCTTGATTTGTAGTAATGGGTTTGTTCGTTTGCGTGTCTTAGACACAGTGACAAAATTTGTATGTTAGTTAACCAGCGACAGATGGAAACTGGTCGCTAGAGTTGGGCATAAAAACCGGAACCAAAGAACTGAATCGAACCCGAACCGAAAAAAGAGGTTCAGGACCGAACCGGAACAAGCGTAAAGTACTTATTGGATCTTAAACTCGAGATCCATGGATATCGAGTAGTAACTGGAACCAATATCCTTTGGGTACCCGAAAGTAACGATACTTTTTTTTCAGGTATTTTTACGGTTTTTGAGGATTTTTTTTGGTTTTTCGCGTATTTTTCGGTTTTTTTGGGTAATTTTTAAGTTTTCGAGTATTTTTCAGATCTTCTTATTAAGCCTCCAAACACGAACCTTAGCCGGAACCGAAATCTTCAAAGAACCGAACGGATTCTATAGTCATGGAAACAAAAAACTGAATAACCGAAAGTACCAAACCAAAACCGAACAGATACCCGAATGTCACTAAAAATGTTCGTTGGTCAACGACAAGTTTCGGCAATTAAAAATTAAATGTTAGAGTTATTAGTGATTTGAATTTTTAAATAGTTTGTCACTAAGAAACGTCGCTGAACGAGCAATAAGTAAACGAACATGATTTTGTTGCTGCAAACGAAGAGGGCATATGTTCTATATAAAGGAATGGAGATGAAAGATTTAGGGTTACCGATGCAGTAATAAAAGGGTATAGGATGTTTTGATAGTATTCGATCCCAATCATCGTTGAAAGAGTTTCGAAATTCTCCATCTTTATCCATCATGTATGCAAATCCAGCCATTACAGCAATAACCTGGAAATTGAACAATGGTTCTTTAAGTGTTTTTCTTTGTTTTCAAGGAGTTTCTATGTAAAAGAGGCTTCAACAATGGAAACTCATGAAAACAAAACAACCAACAGTGACCATAATAAACATTTCACAAATCACTAACTTCCATTTTCAAATTGCAAGCACCAGCCATGTGAATTCTTTTCAGGGTTTCAAAGATTCTTAATGGGTTGTCTCCGTTTTCAGAGAGTTTCTATGTAAAACAGGCTTCAACAATGGAAACTCATGAAAACAAAACAAACAACAGTGGCCATAATAAACAATTCGCAAATCACTAAGTTCCATTGCCAAATTGCAAAACTTTAAGATCTCTTTATAGATGCTATAGATAAAGCTCAAGGACTGCAGTTAAGGAGATGGAGATTACTCACAGTCTGCACAGCGAAGAACACCAAAAGCACATCTCTAGCAACAAAAAGTCTGAATTTAGCTTTTCGACGCCAAGAGTTATTATCCTCAAAAGGTTCAACTCGTAGATGAAACTGTGCTTTACAAGTTGTACAGTGAGAAAAAGCAAACCCTTCTTTAACAGATCGCCAATGATCAAGACATGAACGATGCACAAATTCTTGAGTGCCTTTGCACATACACGGCGAAATCAATTCATCACCTAACAAATCACTATCATTCTCCAAACAAATTCGACAACAAGGAGCAGAAGCAGCACCATTCTCCAAATCCTCAACGTTAATCTCATCGCAATTCTCTGTCACCACAGAATCCGACGCCGAAGAAGAAGATGAAGAATTAGTCTGATTTCCCAACAAAGGAGCAGAATCACTCAGTTTTTGAGAATCTGGTGGCTGTAACTGTACTTCACTTTGCATCATTTTGATTAACCTTCGCTAACCCTAAATTTCAGAACCAAAAAAAAATCGCAAGAAAATTTTGCTGAATCGAAATCAATAGGCGATCAAAGGAAGATGAAATTGAATCGAATCAAACATATAAAGATCTGTAGATTTTCATCGGCCGGCTAAAATTCGTGGGAAGATGTGTAGAAGATTACAGAAGTGAAGAGAGAGAGAGAGCGCTAAAACCGGTAAGGTCAACACGATAGAGGGAAACAAAACCTAAAAATAATAAATAAAAATGGGGTGAGAGAGGCTCGAACTCTCGACCTCAGGATCACTCAGTAGCTATGAGACCTACGCGCTAGCCAACTGCGCCACCACCCCTTTGTTGGTATTTTATCCCCTCCAAGTTAAATCCGAATTAAATTGTTCCAAAATAACCTCAAATCAAATAGATCCAAAAATTAATAAAATCCGAACAGTTTCATTTTTTAGTTTGACTTCGGTTTAAACTCGAACCGAATCCTTAAAACCCAAAATTACTCGATTAAATAAAAAAATATTATTAATTTTCTTTATAAAAAATAATATATGAGTTAATTTGTTTTTATTTTTATAGTTTGATGCTATAATTTTATGCTTAAGTCGCAAAAGACAATTTTATGTTACAATTTTATTTAGGATTTGAACTCTAACATCCGAATGGTTCGACTTTTTTTTTAAACCTGAAAGACCCGAAACCCGAAAAATCCAAATCCAAAATAAATTTAAAGCGCGAATAAACTTTAAAAAAAAACAAAAAAAACCCAAAACACCCAAAACTCAGAACAAAATTATCCAATTAACTAGAAAGTCCGGTACTAATATTAATGTAAATTTGCCTATGTAGTGATTTCTTGGGATACACGTTACTCTGGGTAATAGAGAATTAAAGATTGTATTGACCGATTTGTTATTTGAATAGAAACCAACATCAAACCGGCTTTATCGTCAATTTCGTTTCTCGAAAAGATGAACCGTTCAAATATTTCCTTAACGACTTGTAGGCAGCACATGACAAAAACATTAATTAATGCAATAAAATAAAGAAAAGAGATTGTATTGAATTAGAGCTTAATATTTGAACCGAAATCGACATCAAACCGGTTTTACTGTCGAAACGTGGCTCGAAAAGTTAAACCGGCCGGTTAAGTCCGGTTTAAATATTTCCTTAATGACTTTTTAGGCAAAAGCACATGACAACAACATTATTTAATGCAATAAATTAAAGAAAGAGCAGACCGTTGAAGAAGAAGAGGAAGCAACCATGTGCGGCGGTTTCTACTTGGTGCAGTACTCCATGAATCTACTCTTTTCACTGCTTTTTTTTTATTATTTATAAAATTATTGTAGCTAAAACTTTATTAATCCATTGGAATCATTGACAGATCTCAATTTTTCTCGGGAAAATAAAGTTTCTTCCGACTTTCCCGGAAAATCTTGCTTCTGGAGATGGAACATTTGATGAAAGAAGGGAGGTCTTTGGCGGAAACGCCGACTTACTCTGTTGCTTCGGTTGTTACTGTTTTGGTCTTTGTTTGCTTTCTTGTCGAACGTGCAATTTACAGATTTGGCAAGGTGAAGAGGAGATTTTGTTTTTGTTGATTTTGTGTCTTCTATGTGTTTGATGTAATGCTTTGTTTGAAATAGCTAGTGAGAGCATGAATTTTCTGCAATTTAAGTACTAAAGTCAAATAGTATTTTCTGATTATTTCGATTCATGAACAGCTAGTGTTGATTCTTGGTGTGGTTTTTGCTTATACTTTGCTAAATGTTAAGAGACATACTTTTTTCTGATCGTATATGAAGATTAAACGCTTTTTTTTGTTATTCTTTTGTGTTTCAGTGGTTAAAGAAGACTAGAAGAAAAGCACTTTTTGCGTCTCTGGAGAAGATGAAAGAAGGTATTGGTGTTTGATTATGATAGATAAATAGTGAAGATACTTGTGGTTTGACTTGTTGAATTTTCTTGGTAGAATTGATGCTTCTGGGACTTATATCACTGTTATTATCACAAAGTGCGAGATGGATTTCAGAAATCTGTGTGAATTCGTCTTTATTCAACAGTAAATTCTACATTTGTTCTGAAGAAGACTATGGGATTCATAAGAAAATTCTTATGGAACACACTTCTTCTGTAAACGAGACTTATGAACCTCACCATGGAATACATGAAACCTCCCATCGTTGTGGTCAGGTAAGTTGTTTTAGTTATATATCTAGACTTTTCTATTTACTTTTAATGGCACTGCTGAACTGGTTCTTGGATCAATGGCAGGGTCGTGAACCATTTGTGTCGTATGAGGGACTTGAGCAACTCCTCCGGTTCTTATTTGTCCTCGGTATCACTCATGTTCTGTACAGTGGAGTTGCCATCGGTTTGGCCATGAGCAAGGTACACATTCTAGTTCTTGAGTCTGCATGTGATGGCTCATTATTTTTGGGTTATTTCTAAGTTGTGCGTTGACGAAGAGATATATTTTTGTTATCATCTTCAAGTTTTTTGCCCCCTTTGATACTTTATTATCTTCAACTCTGAAGATTTGACGAAAAACTTGAACAATCAAAAGCTCCAATATTCTTTTATGAGCGAATAGAAATCATTAAAGTCAGATACAGTGTTGTCTTTTTATGTTATAACACAGATTTACAGTTGGAGAAAATGGGAAGCTCAAGCTATCATAATGGCTGAAGCTGACATCCATGGTAAATGATAGACTTTTCTGTTTCTCCTTCAAGTAAAAGTTTGTGTTTCTCTAGTGGATTTCATTTTGAGGCATATGAGTAACTGTATTATCTTAGGATTAGGAACAGTGTGAAACTCGGATTATGTTCAGTCTTGAGCCGTTGTGATGCTTTTATGCAGCATAACTTCTCTTCTTCTTCTTGCCTTTTATTTATAGCAAAGAAGACCAAAGTGATGAATCGGCAATCTACATTCATTTTCCATCATGCCTCTCATCCTTGGAGTAACAATCGCTTTCTCATCTGGATGGTGAGAATCTCCTCGTTTTTCTTTCACTATATACATTTGCACGTCTCCAATTCAGAACACTTTTAAACATTATATACTTGCTTCACTGAAATCTTCGTAAACATAGATGTTTTGCTGAAGCTATAGCTTCTTGTGGTAATACTTAAACTATGGTGTCTCTGTTGCAGCTTTGTTTCTTGAGACAATTTAGAGGCTCTATACGAAAATCTGACTACATGGCACTTCGTTTAGGTTTCCTCACTGTGAGTTTTTTCTTTTGTCTCACTTTTCAGTTCTTGCCTTCAATAATTATTTAGATACTTATCTATATGGTCAGTTCGTTGCTATTTTCTGATTTTTTCATCTGATTCGATAGCTTACTGAATCTGTTCTTCATTACATTCAAATAATTTCAGAAACATAACTTGCCATTTACATACAACTTCCATATGTACATGGTTAGAAGCATGGAAGATGAGTTTCATGGCATTGTTGGAATCAGGTATGCATCACTTTAATTCAACTTAGTCAGAAGATTTCATAATACAACATGGAACTGATGATTTTGTTTCTTGATGAATCAACAGCTGGCCACTCTGGGTTTACGCTATAGTATGTATCTGCATAAACATTCATGGTAACTTAACAGTTATCTGAATAAAATCTGAATTTCATTTCAATCTCCTTAACTAAGCTTTGTCTTTACTAATTCAACGATTCATTACAGGCCTGAATATGTACTTTTGGATATCATTCATCCCTGCCATTGTAAGTATACAAAGCAACATAAACACTTATAAATTCACATGACACCAACTCTCAAATCATGTGTTTATATCTGTTTTGTTGTTTAAGCTTGTCATGTTGGTTGGAACCAAACTTGAACATGTTGTCTCAAAGCTAGCTCTTGAAGTTAAAGAGCAGACAAACACATCTGGTGGTGGTCAAGTAAAACCACGTGATGGACTCTTTTGGTTTGGGAAACCAGAGATTTTGTTACGACTTATACAATTTATCATATTTCAGGTAACAAAAGAGCCTCTGCTTTCTCATAAATATATTGGACACAACTATGATATAATCTTGTTTATTTCTCTTGCTATTGTAGAATGCTTTTGAGATGGCTACATTCATCTGGTTCTTGGTAAAACCATCTTAACTAAATACTTGAATAAGTTAACGAAAACTTTCAAGATTGTTGAGTAAATCATCTAATGTACAAGATCTTCTATTTTCATGTATCAGTGGGGAATCAAGGAAAGATCTTGCTTCATGAAGAATCATGTGATGATATCAAGCCGACTAATTTCCGGGTCAGTTTTATAACACAACAGATTTTCTGCAAGATCGCAGCAAACACTGTTGGTCATTTTCGTTTTACCGTTTCAGAGACAATGACGAGTGATAGCCACAAAAATTTATATTCATTTTGTTGTCGCTTGTTCAGAGCCTTATCTCTGGAAACTGTCGTTGAACATATTTATTTCTTTGTCGTTTGGTTAGACCATCTCCAACCAAACACTAAATATAATATAAAATCATCCCCAATCATACACTATCTTTTACACTAAAACACTATATTTAGTGTTTTGTGAATAGTGGTGTAATACTATTCACTACACTAAAAATTAAAAGTTGTTTCTAAAAAAAATTTAGTAATATGATTTAAAATAATGTTTATTAATTTATTTTGTGTATTTCATTTATAATTTTGTAAAATTTTAGTTGTAATTAGTAAAGAAAATAAATTTTTTGTTGTAATTTTTTAGTTTTAAAAAGAAAAAAAAAATTTTACTGTAAAATATAGTGTTGTAATTGGAGATGATAAATTGAATTTAACACCGAAGCACTATATTTGGTGTGAATCACACCAAATATAGTGTTTTAGTTGGAGATGTTTTTGGTAACAAGTTTAGGCTACGGAACTCAGGGATGAAAAATTAAACACTAAAAATTTTACTAATTTGAATTTTAAATTGCTCGTAGCCAAAACATGTTGTTGAACGAACCAGATGTAAACGAATTTCGTTGTTGTAGCTCATTGCTGGTCCCGGGCGACAACTAAACGAGCAACATTACTTGTTGTTAGTAGCTGTTAGTCGCTCGCTTCTTGCTGGTGTCAGCTACCGGTAAACGAAAAGATCCGTTATATCTCTAATGTCTTTGTTTTACGTTAATTGCAGTGTTCTTGTTCAATTCTGGTGCAGTTACGGCACAGTACCTCTCAACGTAATCGTCACACAGGTTCGTTTTCTACACCTTTAATTTCATCTAACCTCCACAAAAAACTCATCTTTTACTCATTAAACCATTAATCTCCAAAACACAGATGGGATCTCGCCACAAAAAAGCTGTAATTGCAGAGAGTGTAAGAGATTCACTTCACAGTTGGTGTAAAAGAGTTAAAGAAAGATCTAAACATACAAGATCAGTATGTTCTTTAGACACAGGAACAATAGATGAACGAGATGAGATTACAGTAGGAACATTATCAAGAACTTCATCAATGACGTCATTAAATCAAATTACTATAAACTCTGTAGATCAAGCAGAATCTATATTTGGAGGAGATTCTTCAACAACACCTGGTTATACATCGAGAGTTGAAGAATATTTGTCTGAAACTTTTAATAATATTGGGTCGTTGCAGCAGCCTATGAACGATGAAATTGAGATTGAAATTGAAGGAGATGAAGAGAATAGTGATGGTGGAGAAACACTTCTTGAATTGTTTAGAAGAACTTGAGAATTTGTAACAGTTTTTTTTTTTTTAAGGTGTTGAAAAGTAAATTATTGACAGGTCCATGGAATGGTTTACGTGTTTTATTTAAATATATAATTAATTTTAATATTTCAAAAATTATTTGAAAATAGATTGATTTAAAACGGACCTTTTTTGGTACTATTTAACATTTATAAATTGGAAAATGGTTTAAGAAAATACTATTTTTAGTGAGAAAGTAATATCTTATTTGTTATGAATTGTAATTTAATTATAGTAATAAAAATATGTTCGTATATAAATCATTAATTTGTTTAGAATATAATGGATTTGAGATTATAAAGTGAAAAATAACATCATGAAAATCATAATGAAACTGATGTAAACCATTTTAACTTGATTTTTACGTCTAAAAAAGTAGCATTTTTTAGCCTAATGTTAAATTGACTATATTTAAAAATAATTGTTCGATCGGAAAAAATGAAACCATTTTCCTTTATTTTTTTTCCAACCCTTTATATATATAAACTGTGTATAGTTCTTTTATTCTCGCGAATATTCTACGAAAATAATTCGAAATTAATTGTGTGGATAAAGCTACAAGATCTTATTCGTGGACCTACATCACTCAAGTTAATTATTTATACAAAAAAAAAATCAATAATTTTATCTATTGGTATTGCAGATTTCTTACAAAGAAAAAATAATAAATAAAAATCGTATTTTATTTTAGTTCATACGAAAAATTCGTAATTTATCTATCGGAGTATCAGTTGTCAAGAAATTTTTCATATTTGGAAGAAAAAAGTACAAATCATCCCTCTAGTCAAATACATTTAGTCGTGAAGTTAATTTTGATCACAATTGACTATAACAAATATAAAAAAATAAAGTTTTTTTTGGAAAAAGTAAAAACTAAAGTTATATCTAAAAAAAAAAAAAAAAGCTACAAATCAATTTTTTTT
>KE150759.1:169697-184924 GCA_000411095.1 Aethionema arabicum
ACCTTAATCGTTAGCTTTTTTTAATAACTTGACTATTTTATAACTATTACTAACTTCAAAAAAAAAAGCTAAAAAACAATAATATTTTAGTATCTATAGTTGTAAATTACGATTTTATTTGCAATATCAATAATAGTTAATTAATTTTTTCCCAATATTTATTTAGTTTTTTTTGGTCATATCCCAATATTTATTTAATTAATGATAGTAAATAACAAGCATAAGGTGAAAAAAAACAAGCATAAGGTGTTATAAGGTTGTTTTATAAATCCTATGATTTTATTTTTACCATAAGGTGTTATAAGGTTGTTTTATAAATTATATAATTTTATAAGGTGTTATAAGAAACCTAATAATCTTTTAAAATTTTTGCTTGTGTGTTGCGAGCAAGAAGAGAGGGAACATATCCCGCCATTAGGAAATGGGCGGAATCGTTTGAGACCAAGTAGATTGTGAGCCTTTATCCTCTGATTCGCCTCCTCAAATTCCAGGATTCTTCCGCCGTCGGAGATTTACAGTGCCGTCGCAGACTGATTTCAAAAAATGTATTTCCTTCTCTATGGTTTCGCAGTTATTTCTAGGGTTTTCTTCTCGTTCTTGCTGCTTATTTTAGATTTGAGCTTTTGTTGTATGTATGTCAAGAGAATCTGGTGGAGTCATAAGTGGTCATTTCATTTCTTTCTTGTTTTTGGAGATGTTGAGTTGTTTCACCGTTTTTCAAGTGCTGACATTGCTGGATAAGAACTTGTAGATTCTATAGTTAAATCGTGAAGTGTATCACTGGATTTCGTGTTTGCCATAAGACCCGTTTTTAGAATTGATACGGCTAATTGTAGATTGTGTGTATAATCTTGATAATTTGCAACTTTTTTCACTTCTTGTTACATTATCATCTGATCAGAGTGAAACTTATTTTTCCATGTATTTTATGAAGTGACTAAAATTGTGGAGTCAAGGAAAGAGAAGATTACTGGAATCTCTTCAGCATGCAAATAAAATGAGGCAAGAATGCCATATTTACCAGTATTCTCTGGTTTATTCCATTTCTTTCTAGCAGTTTTTGTTATTTGACCGTTTATTGATAACTTAAATGCAGCTGGAGTCAACATCCTGAAGTTCAGAAATCCAGTAGTCAATTTCCTCAAACAAATTGGTCAGAACATGCAAAAGCATTTGAGAATTCATTGCCTACGACTAAGTTTCTGAGCTCCAATTTCCTCTACTCTCTAGAAAGTCAAAAGCCTACAAGAACTATAGATATGGCTGCAAGGTAGTATGGCTATATGTTCATTCTTTTGAGAACAATCAGCTCATTTTGCCTTAAGCTATTATTCCCTTATTATATTTTACTTAGACCCAGTCCCAGATCTGTTTTTGAATTTGTAGAAGTGACACTATCAAAAGGTTGATGACACAGAATATTCAGTGATTTTCATATCTTTCCAACCACGTTGTACTCTTTTGTTTTTCCTGCATCATCTGAATCTTTGTGACAAAGCTTGTTCTGTTTCTCTAGACTAATAGCTTTGAACTAGAAAAAGGCTCCCACTTATTTATGGGTTGGTTCTCGGACTACCCATATTGCTTTGTTCTTTCTAGTAAGAATATGTCAGTCATAGGAAATTCTTGTGAGGTTCTCGATGTTTTCCTTATATATTTGCTTACAGCTACGTTATTCAAATTATTTGAAAACCATTTTTGCTCTCTATGCCTAGGTCACTTGTGTTTCCTGCTGTAAATGTGCAAACTTTGGGGCACCCACAAATTGCAAAGGTAATATTATTGAAGGGAAATTGTGGTGGTAATCATAATTTTTAACTGACTTATTATTTTTATCCTTCCGTGTTTTTGTTTTTCTCTGTCCATCTTGCGTAAATAATTTATCTCATTGTAGCTCTTATATTTCCCTAACTTCTGCGTGACCGTTCCCTTTAAGAGATACATCTTTTATATGACCTCTACGCATATATTAAATGTTTTTATCCTATGTGGCAGGCTTGGCGTGCTCTTTCAAGTCTCTCAGTAAACAATACCTATCTAAGACCTGGCATAACCCCTCCCGTTGATGGTGGTAGCACTAATGACTCATATTCTGCAAGAGAGAGATCCACTGTGAAAGCTAGCATAAATGGTTCTTTTTATTCAACCAGTCGGCAAAACCATAATCAAGTGAGTGTTTCACTAACTGGAAGATCTTATGCCAGTTTCCCTTACTCTGCCCCTGGTAATGATAAAATAATTTCTGGAAAGGTTCCACAGGTAAATGATAAGGTCAGAGAATCAGGTACCAGTTGCTCTTCAAATGGTGTGGAGAAACCATTCAGGAACTCTTCATTCCCAGCTGAGCAAGTGGAATCTAGAGAAGCATGTCTTGATGAGATGGATGATGATGACATACTGCAGGTAAAGACAACGGTGCAAGTAAAGCATTGTTTTTCCATATGTTATGTACCATTTACAAAAGCTACTCTTTCTCAAGTTTTCTATTTGCAGTATTTGTGAATTGTAGCATATCTCCTTCCCAGCAAAAAGTGAAACTCCTTACAGCTTACCTTTTAGTTTGAACTGTTAACTAGTTTGGAACTGGAAATGAGTCTTTTCATAGATACTTCTGCAGAAAAGGCTTTATGGTGAAATACTTCAACTCTAGCATGTTATACTTTGCAGAATATTGACATTGACCAAATTATGATGGACCACTACAATTCAACAAGTACTCCTCTGCCATCAGTGTCTAGTTTTCCAACAATTACTCCATCTGTTGATAGAAGTTCTTACAGAGGAGAAGAAGAGTCTTGTCTGCCTCCAGAATTATGCTCTAACTGTAGTCATGGAACAAAGGTATGCATGTTCTTTCATTTTTGCTTCACTGATTCCAAGTTCATTGATTTCCTCATTTTCTGCTTTTGATATCTACTCAGCTAGGACTTTGTGTCGAAGCTTCAACCCATGCGGAACAAATGAAGGATGAGTTGCTTGCAATATCAAATGAACTCCTTGACAATGCTACTGACCTGAGTCCTGATCGTGTTGAACAGCTTCGGCAAGAAAGGTCTGCATCCCAACTGATTATATTCCTTTTTTTACTGTTAAATTTGTATTCCCATTTGAGGATATGTTGTGGTATGTTATCCAGCAAAATTTCAGGAAATAGTACAGCTGAGAGAGTATAAGCTTAAAGAAATAAGAGATAATGCGTCTGTTTCTTGAGTCTTACTTTATAAGGGTACTAGAACTGTGAGCACGCCTTGACTTTTGGTCAGTTTCTAATGTACTACAGCTTGTGTTGTTTATAGGTTATTACTGAAGAAGCAAATTCAACAGCTCGAGAACCATGTCCGAGATAAAGAAAAGCAAAACTCTCAATTTAGATCATCTACAGCGACTCCTAATTTCCAGTATCAAACACCTACAACAACAATCCGAAATATGGATCATCCACAATCTGATTTTAGAGCACATTCAAGTGAACAAGGTAGAAATGCATTTGACGGCTGGAACATGCCAAGAGATTCTTCATTTTCTGTAGATGGGTATAGTGGTATTTCATCTGGACCTGTAGAGAGGGAACAATATGTTCCAAAGATTATTGATGTGACCTACACTGAAGGTTCAAACGACAAAAAGTGGAGTAGTCGTGACTTTCCCTGGACACGAAAATTAGAGGCGAGTGACTGAGTTTCTATCTCTTTTATTCACTTACCCTTCATCTGCTCATGTGTTTCATTGCTATGGTCAGGTCAATAACAAAAAAGTGTTTGGAAATCATTCGTTTCGGCCAAACCAAAGAGAAATAATTAATGCTACAATGAGTGGCTGTGATGTTTTTGTTCTGATGCCAACTGGAGGAGGAAAGAGTTTGACATATCAAGTAATTATACTTGAACCGTACTTTTAATTTCATTTTCTGTTCTTCAATCTACTTCTTTCTTTTCATAGAGATATTTTGAACATTCTATGCAAAAGAGATTATGTTTCAAAGTGTGTTACAATAAAATTTTCTTGACTATTCTCTTCGAGGATATTCTTCTGTATTAAAGATTTGGTTTGCGTGTAGGACCTCAAAATTCTTAACATCGTTCTCTCTGCAGCTCCCTGCTCTGATCTCTGCAGGAATAACATTAGTCATATCTCCTCTCGTCTCACTTATTCAAGATCAAATAATGAACCTACTACAGGTGACCGCTTCAGCAACCCCTAGAGATTCTTTTGTTTTTGTTTCATAATAGACTTTCCATTTCACACTTTGGTTTTTAACTCATGTTACAGGCCAATATATCCGCTGCTTCTTTAAGTGCCGGCATGGAATGGGCTGAACAACTGGAGATCCTTAAGGAGCTGAACTACGAGAATTCTAAATACAAATTACTATATGTCACGCCGGAAAAAGTGGCAAAGTGAGTTGTTATTTATATTGTATATGACTCTGTTCCTGTATTCTAGATTGGTTCTGTATTCCCCTTTACTGGCCTTGGGAAGAGTATATTATGGCCTCTGAAATATTCAATACTACAATAGGTTTGTATAATTCTAGAGAGGTTGTTAGCAGATAAGTGGAGGATATATGCAGGGGATGCCACACTGAAAGTAACTAGTAACATGTAGCTAAGAAGTATATCACTTTCTTGCCTACAGAAGCGATTCTCTTTTGAGGCACCTAGAGAGCTTAAATGCCCGTAGTTTGCTTGCTCGGTTTGTCATTGATGAAGCTCATTGTGTGAGCCAGTGGGGGCATGACTTTCGACCAGACTACCAGGTTTGGCCATTAAAAGCTTCAATCAGATATCTCTCTTACTTTCTTTTCTGAGACTAACCCTCCTTTTCCCCCCATCAAAATATTCTGAAATATGCAGAGTCTTGGTATTCTCAAGCAGAAGTTTCCTGACATTCCTGTGCTAGCTTTAACAGCTACCGCAACAGCAAGTGTTAAAGAAGATGTTGTGCAAGCCCTTGGCCTTGTTAACTGTGTTGTGTTCCGGCAAAGTTTTAATCGCCCAAATCTACGGTAAAGGAAAACTGCCTATAAGTATTTATGCACTCAGTATTCTAGATTGCTGCTTACCAAGAAGTTTACAGGTATTCTGTTGTTCCCAAGACAAAAAAGTGTATGGAAGATATTGACAAGTTTATTAGGGAGAACCATTTTGATGAATGTGGAATTATATATTGTCTTTCAAGAATGGACTGTGAGAAAGTTGCTGAAAAGTTGCAGGTTGGTAGTTGGCATATACAAGCTTTAACATGATGTGAGCTTACAGAAATATAAGGTTTACTTATAGAAGTCCGCTTTGTCTCCAGGAGTTTGGTCATAAAGCAGCATTCTACCATGCAAGTATGGATCCGTCTCAACGTGCCTTTGTACAGAAACAATGGAGCAAAGACGAAATCAATATAATATGTGCTACTGTGGCATTTGGAATGGGTACTGATTTTTCTTAAGTTGTTTTGACTCATTGAATGCTGCTGCCCTTTAACTTTAACATTGGACATTTCAGGAATCAACAAGCCTGATGTCCGCTTTGTTATTCATCACTCTCTTCCAAAGTCCATAGAAGGCTATCATCAGGTATCTACCACCAATCATGAATATCTTATTTAACTTATCGCAGACTAAGCTAGGTACTGTTATTTCATCTAGAAACTCATGTAAAGCTTCTCTTTTGTATCCTAGGAATGCGGTCGGGCTGGCAGGGATGGTCAGCCCTCATCTTGTGTTCTGTATTACAGTTATGCTGACTATGTAAGTTGAATCTAAATTAATATATTGTATTTACTTTTTGGGCTCTTCGCTTTAAAACTCTGGAATGATTCCTGTCTTTCATCTTTCTGCTATTGGTTATGTTTATGGATATACACAATATGATTTCAGATACGCGTTAAGCATATGATTAGCCAAGGAGGGGTTGACCAAAGCCCTATGACAAATGGGTATAATCGAGCAGCAAGTTCAGGGAGGATACTTGAAACAAATACAGAAAACCTTCTCCGCATGGTACTCAATGTCAATTTTCTTTTCTTTTGCTTTCTAAGATCTACTTGCTGAGTTGCTGAGTATTTCTCCAAATTTTGTTACGTCAGGTTAGTTACAGCGAAAATGAGGTGGACTGTCGACGTTATCTACAGCTAGTGCATTTCGGGGAAAAATTTGATTCCACAAACTGCAAAAGTACATGTGATAATTGTTGCAGCAACAAAAGTTTGATTGAAAAAGATGTCACCTTGATTGCGAGGCAATTGGTATAGCACTCATCTAAGGTTCGTCATGTATTTAGTTGGATGCTGTTAGTGATTTTCTGTTTCTTGAATAGGTTGAACTGGTGAAGCTAACAGGAGAGAGGTTTTCGTCAGCTCATCTCCTTGAAGTCTATAGGGGTTCCTTAAACCAAATGGTAAGTACGATTAATAATACACATGTTCTGTTTCTCTTCCACATTCTGTGAAAAAGTGAAACCCTCTTCATAAACCATGATCCGTTTTAAAGATTTGGTAAAGACTAATCGTTAATAAAAAGCCTTGACTCCTCAACCCCATAAATCCTATCAGTGTCTACATTCATAAATAATCGTCTTCTCTGCATCTAGGTCAAGAAACACAGACATGAGACTTTGCGGCTCCATGGAGCTGGAAAACATCTAATGAAAATTGAAGTTTCCCGTATCTTGCACTATCTCGTAACAGAAGAAATTCTTGTGGAAGATGTTAGGAAAAGTGATCTGTATGGATCTGTGTCCTCATTGCTGAAGGTACTTCTTGTGAATAGTTTTCTCTTTGCTTCTCTCTGCTATTTACGGTTAAGAGTGATAGTAAGCTAATTTGGAACCCTGGTTACGTGTACATAACATCCATTCCTTGTACAAGCCTAACATCAATTTACTTATCTTTATCTAGGTGAATAAATCAAAGGCTGGTGCACTCTTCTCTGGAGGCCAGACTATAATGATGAGGTTTGAATTTGCGTTATAGATAGATTTTCAACCATTTTGTTTTTACTGGCAATAGTTTACGTGATTTTAAAACCTAAGGTGCAATAAATGATTTAAACTCTTATTGCTCAGGCAGCAGAGCTACATAGTTTCTGCGTAAAATCTAACTGCTTCTTCTTAGAGCAATGCCATTGCTGCTTCCCCTAAGTATCCTTTGAGGGAGGCTAATAGATCCTCTAACTGTTGACCTCTCATATGAAGGGTTATGTTAACTTAGACTTTCGTAATATTTTGCAGATTCCCTTCTGCGGTAAAAGTTTTTAAACCGAGCAAACCTGAGGCAACCTCAGCAAAAGCTCCGTTAACAATGGAAAAACCAATTACTCTTCCAACAGCTGATGCTTCGTCAAAAGATGTGGTACATCGCCTTTTATCTTACCTCCTCTTTCTTGTTAATAGTAATCCACCTCTCCAAATAGTTGAGGTTAGTTTACATATCTTTATGTTTCTGTAGGATCTCTCTGCCAGCATATACATGGCCTTGAGGAAACTCCGTGCGGCTATTGTCATGGAAGGTCCTGAGGATGTCAGGGCCTACCATATATTTATGTAAGTCCAGAAAAACCATTTTGCTTCTCATCTTTCATGGCTTTTTTTACTTGACCTTACTCAATTTGTTGATAATCCCTAAAAATCCTTATGTGGTGAGGCAGCAATGCAACACTTCAACAGATAAGTAAGCGAATTCCAAGAACCAAAAAGGAACTCCTTGATATCCATGGACTCGGGAAGTAAGTTTTTTTAAACCTTTTAAAACCTCTACTTTTATCCTCAAATCGATGAAGAAAGAGTTCTTAGTATCGTGATCTTACTTCAGGGTCAAAGTGAGCAAGCACGGTGATCGGATATTGGAAACTATTGAATCAACTATCAAAGAGTACAATGAAACAAATAAAAAAGAGGGTTTTGATTCAGGTAAGAGAAGAAGAGACGAGAATGTTAGTCCAAATGTAGCTGAGGATGATGATTTTGCAGATAACCCGAGCCAGTCTTACAAAAAGTTAGTGAGAAACAAAAGCAGTGAGGTTAATGGTGCTTCTGTTGTAGATGGAGAGGTCATAAAGATGGTGAATCTTGATTGTGATTTTGAAGACGACGACGTTTCGGAGATACGACCAGAAGGAAGAGTGTTACCTTGGTGAGGTTTTGTGTAAACACAAGGTGTGATGGTTAATTAACTGTAAAAAAAAGGTGTTTTTTAATGTTTTCTTGTAAACTTGTAAAAGATAGCAATAGTTTGTTTATTATATGTTAATGTGTTTCATTGTCGTCTGTGGCTGTTATTTTAAGGGTTTAGGGTTTAGGGTTTAGGGTTTTAGGGTTTAGGGTTTTAGGGTTTAGAGTTTTAGGTTTTAGGGCTTAGGGTTTAGGGTTTTAGGGTTTTAGGGTTTAGGGTTTAGGGTTTAGGGTTTTAGGGTTTTAGGGTTTTAGGGTTTAGGGTTTAGGGTTTAGGGTTTAGGTTTATGGGTTTTAGGGTTTTAGGGTTTTAGGGTTTTAGGGTTTACGGTTTAGGGTTTACAGTTTAGGGTTTAGGGTTTAAGGGTTTATGGTTTTAGGGTTTTAGGGTTTTAGGGTTTAGTGTTTAGGGTTTAGGGTTTTAGGGTTTTAGGGTTTTAGGATTTAGGTTTAGGTTTAGGGTTTAGGGTTTAGGGTTTAGAATGTAAATCTTGTCCAAACATCAAAAGTTTTTGTTTATTCTATATTGTTATAATTTGTAGTTAAATATGGTTGCTTATTTATCATTTGTTTGACGTTAAAATTTTGTTTATCTTTCATTTGTATGACGTTTAAATTTTTGCAGTGTGCCCAATTCGAATTAGTAAAACCAATTCCAATTCAGACCATTTTTTTAACAAGTCCGAATTAATAGGCAATTCAGACTATCTCTTTTGATAATTTTTAATTTTGTTTTCAAAATACAATTTTTTACAAATTCAAAGAGAAATGAAAAATATATCTTCATAATAGTTTTTAATTGTCTGGAGTAAGATAGCCTAGTGGTTTCCACTGTAACTGCTATCATCTGATTCTCTAAAAGCACCAAGGTTCGAATCCACCAAGCAGCGGAAGGCTGCATTTAATTTCTGTTTCAGTTGAGTTAATGGGCCGGCTTGTGGCCCATAAGATGACAAAAAAAAAAATAATAGTTTTTAATTATTTTTCTTCAAAGCTACATTCTTTAAATTTAAAAAACCATGAATAAAGACTTACTATTCATTCTTTATTTTAAAAAAAATATGAAAAACCATCGGAACACATTTTTCCAAATTCTTTTTTTCATTTTTTTTTAAAATTGGTAAATACCATTAGAAATACTATCGATATGCTTTATCTCGTCTACTGAAAAGGAACTTTTAAGTACCAAAAAACCGAAATTGGTGAGAACAATATTTCTTCCAAAATATATTTACTTTTATATTGAAAGAGTTATAAAATAGCTCAGCCAAGACATAATCTAATATTTATGTAAAATTGGCTTACATTTGGTAGTATCATGAACCAAAATACACAAATTTTACATTCTAAACAAGGGAGACGAGAAGCAAAATTTACATTCTTACTTTTTACCTTTTACCTCTAAATTTAGACTCAACTCGAGTTTTATTAATCGTTCTTGAAGCAATATGATGTTTGGACAAGATCTCAGCGATGAGTTGCGTACCAAACAAATGAGAGTTTTTGAGAATGAGGTTTCTTGTCGAAGGGTCAACAGTATAACCTTGACCAGGCATCCATTGTAGAAGCTGAAGAAGTTGTTCTTTTTTATCTGGCTGTGAAATGTATCGGCAGATCAATATCTCAAATTGTACCTGACAAAAATGAAGAACACAGATTGAGTTTCAAGAATGTTAATTAATAACACGAATCTTAACAAAGTCATGTTTATTTTGTTGTGGTTAGTGCAGTGACATGTTTCAACAATACCAAAAGTTGACTAAAAATTCAATTTGCCTAAAAACTTAAAAGTTTTTTTTTTTAATTCAAAAACTTAATGTTTATTTTAGATATCAAACCAACGACAAAAATACAAACATAAAATTTGATTACTACGACTCATCATTGGTTTCGTATTAAGAGAAAATGACTAAAAAAATCACTTCTTTTCGTTAAATGTTAAATAAATAGGTTATTTACCGCGAAAAAACTAATTTAATCTTCCATTTGTAAAATATATTTAAATAAAATTCTACATTTTTAAATATGACAAATTAGTGCCTACGACGTTAAACATAGCCGACAAATTAACAGCAAAATCAACACAATCGAGACCAATGGACAAAAAAAAAAATCGTGTGAACTGGTACATAGTAAGTTGTGAATTTGACAACAAAATTCGAAAAAAAACTTTGTAAACATTAATTCGTCATAATTCTAAAACTTGAAGTTTCATTTGACTTCATATTATAAATGATTGATTAAATTAATTTTCACGATAAATAAAGTATTAATTTAAGACTTGACGACAGTAAAAGATTTATTTAGTCATTTTTCCCTAGTATTAACAACACTAACATAAACACTATTTCTCTTATAAAGGTCGAGTGGTAAAACATTACTTTAAATTGTTCCAAGTTTAGTTAATTACCTGATCGATTTTGTGGCCTGATCCATGCACGACTTTGAGAACATCGTTAGCGAAATTAATATTACCCAAGCTCATAAACGTTCGACCAAATCTTTCTAAATTATGCGGTGAGATCATCTTTGCATTATCCTGAAAAAAATTGAACACATTAACACCATTACTGCAAAAGCTCAAATGTTAAAATGTAATAGGAGAATGGATACAAAACCTTGACTACAATGAATGCGTCCTTAAGATGTTTCCCATGAATTAAAATGAGAAGAATTTTCTCATGAATCTGTTTACAGATCGTTCTTTTGCTGTATCGCAACATATTGTAGACTGAAAATGCTTCTCCAGGAGCTTTAATTTTACCTAGATGGTAAATTAGAGACGAACAAAGTTCCTGCAGATCTCAAAAGATTAAAAAGTTTTATAATTTTTTCGCCTTGTGAAACACAGAAAATCTAGAAATCAAGATTTTGATAGAGAATATGATATTTTAGACCCTCACTATCTTAGTTTGGTGGAAAAAAACCCCTCAATTTTCAAAATAACTTTTTAAACTTTGAACTTTGATAACACGGATTTTTAAATCGTACTATATTTTTTAAATCACAATTACACTTTGAACATAAAATTAAGGGTTGTTGGCGAAAAAACTCCTAAACTATGTCTTATGGCGAAAAAAACCCTAAACTATTAATTTGACGAAAAAACCCCTAAACTATGCATTTTTGACCAAAAAACCCCTAAACTTCAGTTTTTGGTTGAATTCTGAAAAAGTGAAGTTTAGGGGTTTTTGGCCAAAAACGCATAGTTTAGGGGTTTTTTTCGCCTAATTAATAGTTTAAGGTGTTTTTTCACCGAAAACGCATAATTTAGGGGATTTTTAGCCGGCAACCCTAAAATTAGACCATATATCAAAGTTCAACCAAAAACTATAATGCAAATTTGGATTAATTATACTATAAGTTCAAGTTTAAATTTAAAGTTTCAGTTTAAAAAACTTGGTTATTAGAGTTTAAAAAATCTTATTATCAAAGTTCGGATTTAAAAAACCATTTTGATAGTTGAGTTTTTTTTCCCTAAACGGAGATACTGTAGTTAGTTCAGGATCTAAAATACCATATAACCATTTCGATATTACAAACCGAAAAACTAGCAATGATGTGATTGTTACCTCTTCAAGCCGATGACCTTTACTGTGCATATCAACCATGGTTTGGTATGCAAGCAGGTGCAATTTTTCCTTGATGAAATATTTAATCAAGATATGAAAAGTATTATAGTCAGGACTAACGGCTAACTCATCCATTTTCTTCATCATTCGCATGACACTTTCCATGTCTCCTGTTCGGCAATAAGCACATAGCATTGTGTTTAACATAACCAAGTCGCATTTTTCGTAAGTGGTTTCAGAGTCCTTGGAGAGTTGTTGTGCCTCCTCGAAACGGCCACTTCTACATAAAGCAGATATCATGATGCTGTTGGCATATCCATCTGAAAATAGAAAATTGAAATCATTGTCTAGAAAAAAGATGTAAAGAAGCTATATGATTCTTGAAAATGGATCAGTCTGGTGCTTGAAAATCTGTAGCGATTCAGATAGGGAACCAGATACTACTTTTCATTTGCTTGTTTCGGAGCCAGCAACGAGCGACAGCGACAAAATTTTATGTCCGTTTTGTCGGCTGAGACCTTTTGCTGAACATGTTCGTTTACGGTTCAGCGACAAGTTTCGGCAGCAAATCTCGGTGATTAAAAACTAAGTTCTAAAATTTCTAGCGATTTGAACTTTAAATCGTTTGTTGCCAAAACACATCGCTAAACCAGCAACAGGTAAACAAACAAGACTTTGTCGCTGTCGCCAGCGACAACTAAACAGACAACATTCCTTGTCGTAAGTTGCAGCAACAGGAAAACAACATAAGGTATGTAATGAAGTTGTAGATAGTCCTAAGCCAGCCAAATTGTAGCAAATTGCTATGCATGACTTGCCAAAATCAGTTGAGAGTGAGATTCTCAGATCTGTTAAGTGATATCCTCAAGGGATCCGTACAAGTTAACGTATATAAGTCTATGGATAGTGTTGTTTAAAGAGGGCCACAAATTATCATCAAAACTATTCCCTAACTCATATTGGACTATAGAATTTAGAGCAGTAACCCCAAAGAGTGCAATATGAAAGCTAACTTGCTAATGATCCTCAGTAAAATAAACATACCAGATTTAGCCCCTTTCCTTTTCATATCTTCAAAGACTGACATCGCTTCTTCTAACTTTCCCGCCTTTGAAAGACCATCCATTAACATACAATATGGCATCTAGAAAACAAAAGAAACTATTTTACAATAAGATAAACACAGTGAAAATAAGAGCACTACAGAAGGTCTATTACGCTATATATGGTTTCCAAGATAGCATAACTTTAAGCAATGACTTATATCACATATATTTGCATGTATCCACAGAACCCATTATATTCCATTAATCGTCACAGCTTGATAAATCATATTGTTGTTTGCTCCATTCAAATTTTACCAAAAAATAAAATTTTGCAGCCATGTTTATAGTGGTTTTTTTTTCTCTAGTGTATATAGAGACAACAACATTATCATGGTAAAAGTTTGGCACCAGCTTTGCCGGAAAACAATATGGTCTACGTACCTCGTTCTCGGCATAGCCTGCAGATTCAAGTTCAGCGAGATATTCTCTTGATCTTTCAAACAAACCTCCTTTAATATAAACCTTAAGTAAAGTTGTTTTCATCACCTGCAAATATTTGCATCTAGAGTTATAATACTGAGAAGAAATCAAAATAAAACCTGTTTTACTTGTTCCTTTTTGTTTAATTTTTCAACACATTAACAATTAATAACGTTGAAAATACTGCTTACTACGTCATTCACATGAACTCATCCATACAGGAAAAAACCACAAAATATAAATGATTGCATATTTAATATGGAGAAAGATGAGAAAAAATGACAAAGACAAACCTTGTTAGGCACTAACCCTACTGATTGTATTTCGTTCATCAGCTCATCAGCTTTCTTGTAATCCCCATTCCAAGCATACGAATTGAGCAAGGAACTGTAATGATATATGTTTGGAGAATGTCCTTCAACTTTCATCTGCTGGATAAAGCTTTGAGCCTCTTCACAACGACCATTTGAAGCACAAATGGCCAAGAGAGTCCCATACATCACAGTATCCATCTGTATTCCGTGTTGTGGCAGCTCTCCTACGAGTTCCATAGCCTTAAGGTATCTATTTTTTGTTTTGATGCAGCCTGCAAGCAGCTAAAACATCAAAGAAAAATATTTTATAAACTCCAAACAGAATGAGATGTTGCATATACAATCCTGGTTCTTTCATCTGTTATTATAAACTCTACATGCGGATAAGCTTCAGTAGGTTAAAGGGTCCAATGGCAGGTGAAAGGGGCCATGGTAAGCTTCAAGTAGCATACCGTATTATATGTAACAACATCTGGTTTCAGACCATCTCGCTTCATCTGATCAAACAACTTGATGCAGCTATCAAGCTTTCCATTCTTGACTAGACAGCTAAGGATGGAGTTACAAACATAGACATTGATTTTGAATGATTCGTCTGGAATGCTTTCATATATTTCCAGAGCCTTCGATACACTTTTTGCCCCCACAAACTTTATGTAGCTGCCGTAGGTTGAAGCACTAAGCTTTCCATGTTGTTGCATCCAATCAAAGAGCTGTAACAATTTGAAACACAGAAAACATTGTTAAAGCACATCTTGGAACTCATTGCCTCTACTGGAAATTCATTACAAATATCATTTCCTTCATGAATCCTGCTTCGGCAGATACAAATAAACAAACCTGCATAAGATCTTGCAATCGCCCCGCTAGTCCAAAATTACGGAAAATTGCATTTAGATCTTGCACCTTCAGAACTCTTTCTAATCTGCATAGAAAACAGTAATATCACGAACAAGAAGAGTATTAAGAATTAAGATTCTGGAATGCTCAATGGTGAATCTTGGAAACAAACAGTCCTAATGCATTTTTTGTACTATGCTAATAAGGTTATGGATAAGTCATTTTCCCCACTTTGAACAAGTTGACAAATAAAAAATCTTATCGACGATTCCATTTTAGGCACTACAGCTACTTCAGAGACATCTTATTGTGATGAAGGTTTTACTACCTTTGCAGAAATGAAGCTTTACCTAGCTTGCTAGTGATTTTTAAGTTAAAATGAATATTAATGTATCGGAATGTTGAGCTTCTGGTGATTTTGGTTGGTTATGTAAAGGAATTGTATAGTTCAACTCTACATCACATACCAATACTTCCCAATAATACTCAAAATGAGCAGAAAAAACCTCAGATGATAAGCAGACTTCTAATAATGCAGAGACATTCCAAAAGAAAGTAACAGAATACGAAAAAAATTGAGACAAATTGGATAGAGCAGAATAAGCAATAAGGATAAGTGCCGCGAAAAGAAACCTATGGAGCGAAGAGAGGAAATCGGAGGAACGCTCTACTTCAGAAATGGCGGATTTCCTCGTGTTGTAAGATTGGGAATGAGGTCTCGAGCCAGAAGCCTCCGCGACAGTCGACGGTAATTCCACGACTGGAGATGCCGCCGCCGTTACAGCCGCCGGTGACGCTGCAGCGAAGATGTGACGA
>KE150759.1:195188-216548 GCA_000411095.1 Aethionema arabicum
ATATATAAACTTATAAATAATTATTTTCCAGAAGAAATAAAATTAAATTAAATAAACTAAAATTATTTGAATTATCAAGAATCCATCATTAAATGTTGGTTTCACTTATAACTACAAAAATCAAACCGAAATTAAAAAATCCAAACCAAATGATTTCTTTTTTGTTCCCCCCAAACCAAATGATTAGTTTGGTCTAATTTTTGAAATCCAAAAAAATAAACTATAGAAAAAACAAAAAAAAATCTAGACTTAACCCAAAAAATATAAAAGTAAATAAAAACTCCATCTCTATCTACATTTTTTTTTCATTTAAAATAAAACCTTTTATGAATAATATACAACCTAAAATTAATTACATAATATTAATTGAAAATTAAATAATTTTGAAGAAGTTAAATGAAATATTTATAAAAATAATATATAATAGTTTTATTAAAAAAAGGTACGATTTAAAGTAGGGGGATTTGCAAAAATGCCCTCATTCAAGTCTTTTTTGTAAAAATGCCCTAATCATGCATTTTTTGCAAAAATGTCCTAACACTATACCCAACATTAGAGCATTTTGCATAATTGATTTTTAGAAAATTTTTTCATTCAAACATTTTTTTCAAAAATATCATAACAATAGACCCAAGGGTATAATTGGTAAACCCTACAAAAAAGTTGCAACTTGAATTAGGGCATTTTAGGTAATTCCTCTTTAAAGTATATTTGGTAACATTATCTTTCATAATTAAAAAAAATACGATTGAGACAAAAAAATAAAATAATATATACGATTTATAATAAAACGTGATTTATCATGAACCGGACAATATATTATTAAATTAAATATTATAAAAAAAAAGAAAAAAAAAAGCTGTTTCTGTTTGAATGGAAGTTTTGGTGCATGGGCAAGAGATACACAGATTTAAACAGAATAAATTCTCTCGCAGAAAGGAGAAACTCCTCCATTAAATTGAATCTAGGGTTTCATCTTCTTAGGTATTCCAAGTTTCATCTGGGTGAGTATCAGTGAGAATGAGCGCGGACTTCCGGTTTTATTTTGTTTTGTTTCGGTTCGAATTTGATTTAATTCGTTTCTACTTCACGAAACCTGTGAAATTACAGCTCGAAAGAGTCATTTTCTGGGACTTGAGCTCAAATTTGTTGTTCCTGGGTATTAGTTACTGAAAAATTAGTGAGAACTCTGCTTTCTTCCGCCGTGTATAGTGAATCGAAATGGAACTATTTGATTGGTCTAATTTGTTTTCGTTTGAAACACTGTTATTGAATACTGATTTGATTTGTGAATTTCTCTGAAATTGGGTACTTAATGCGAATTTCATCGGGGCAGGTTCTAGGCAAACCACTGATGAATTTTATTGCCTGAACCTAATTTTCGTTGACTCTGAAGTTTAAGCTAATTTTTCCGTGAAAAGAGTGCTTAAAGAGGGATATGAATGTTGAAATTTCCTCTCGATTCTTTCATTTTCTGGGAAATTTGATTCAGATTTCAAGAATGTGCGTGCTAGATATGAAAGCGTTATGAATTCTGATGACTTGAGTTGAACTATGGAATGCGAATGCGACTTCATGATCGAACCTAGGACTTTCCCCTGCGATATTTTGATGTTAATGTTTCTTTTCTTATGCAGAAAAAGTGTACCATGTGCTCAAGAAGTCGGATTAAACATCATAGTGTATCGTATTTAAGGCGTGAAACAGTGTTCTAGGATTCACTAGAGGCAACTCGGGATGGAGAGGAGGTTTGTTTTCTTGGTTTTTTTAGATTTCAGCATTTGATCTCGTTAATTTTCGATCTGGTCAAAACAAAATGCATGCTGCTAGCTTCTGAAGCATAATTTGTGTATCTTCAGGCCTACGAGAGAATTCTCAAATGGGGATTTTTATTCTGGTGAAGTTAAAGGACTACTTCCTAACGGGAAGGGAAAGTACGAATGGTCCGATGGAACTATCTACGAGGGAGATTGGGATGAAGGCAAAATCTCTGGTAAAGGAAAGCTTTTATGGTCATCTGGAGCAAAATACGAGGGGGATTTCTCTGGAGGATATCTTCATGGATTCGGCACCATGACTTCACCTGATGAATCTGTGTATACTGGAGCCTGGAGAATGAATGTACGGCATGGACTAGGGAGGAAAGAATATAGTAACTCAGATTCATATGATGGCTTATGGAACGAAGGATTACAAGATGGACGTGGTAGTTATTCTTGGACCAATGGTAATAGGTATATAGGGAACTGGAAAAAGGGTAAAATGTGTGGTAGAGGAGTTATGAGATGGGCAAATGGCGATATTTATGACGGTTATTGGTTAAACGGGTTTAGACATGGCTCTGGAGTTTATAAGTTTGTTGATGGCTGTTTCTATTTCGGAACCTGGTCTCGTGGCTTAAAAGATGGAAAAGGACTGTTTTATCCTGCTGGGAGTAAACTTCCATCGCTAAAGAAATGGCGTCGCTCTCTTGATTATGATGACACTGGCAAGTTTGTACTCTCTCGTAGTTCATCAATAGATGTTGAGGAGCAAAGGACCTTAAACAGTGCGACACGAAGTCTTTCGATGAAAATTTCAGTCAGTGGAACTTCAAATAGTATGCAGGATGGAAATTTAAGGAACTCTGATCTTGCGAGGGACTTAACATATCAAAGGCCGACATCGAAGTCTGCACGGTTTTCTGGCTCAGGTCAAAGTGAGGGACAAGGTAAGAAACGTATCGGTTATGAAAGGGAATACATGCAAGGAGTCTTGATCAGCGAAAGTCTCATGAGTTCTGCTAACATGTCACACAAAATTAAACCTCCAAAACTGTCAAAAGAAGCTGGGGCTACGACTTGTATGACATTTCCAAGGGGGAAACAAAATTACTATCTAATGCTTAATCTCCAACTTGGTATCAGGTAAATTAGATTCACTCCCTAACCTGTGATCAAGATATGTTAAAAAAATCCATTGTCCAACATAGAATGTGAGAGAGCTTTGTCCAAAACATTTCTTCTAAGCATGCTCCTCAATTCTCATAATTCTTAACACATTATGTAGCACTCACATCGGCCTAAAATCCATTTTCCAGCTTGGTACTTATGCAATTCAGCTTGATAATTGAGTAGCACTCACATCAGCCGAAGATACAACCTATTTGTTACCTATTGTGATGGCCTTTTATGTCCACTGCATAATTCTCTAAGATCGAGCTAGTTCTTCCTCTAACACAGTAATTTTTTGAATTTCACAGGTATACTGTTGGGAAAATCACACCAGTGCCTAGGAGGGAAGTACGTGGTTCTGACTTTGGTGAAAGGGCTAGAACAAAAATGTTCTTCCCTAGAGACGGTTCCCATTTTACGCCACCACACAAATCTGTTGACTTCTCTTGGAAAGACTATTGCCCTATGGTTTTCAGGTAAGATATCTTATATACTTCAGCGAGATACCAAAGACGTTTGAAATCAGAGTAAATAGTCTAGCAGCATGTTTGTTAATTGTGGAGACGTTTGAAATCAGAGTAAGAATATCAATTTGAAGTACTTTTGCAATATTTTGAACTTCTTAGTTTTGGCAGGTTCTCAATCTCTGTTCTTTAAATTGATATATTGTGGATATTTGTTAATGGTTTGTTTCAGGAATTTGAGGGAAATGTTCAAATTAGATGCAGCAGAGTACATGATGTCTATTTGTGGTGATGATGGCTTGACAGAAATTTCTTCCCCAGGGAAAAGTGGCAGTATATTCTACCTTTCTCACGATGACAGATTTGTGATAAAGACATTAAGGAAATCTGAGTTGAAGGTTTGAACTAACTAAACAAAGCCATGATTTGATTCTTTCTTTCTTTAGCTAGAAATCTGAGATATTATTAACTCTTAATTTTGTGCCAAGTTGATCTGAATCTTGATGCATTTGTTTTCCTTTTTTGGACTCTTGAGGATGCATATCCTGCTTCCAGAAAGCCTAGATTTTGTTGTTGTTGTTTTCTTTCCTTTTCTGTCCTTTCTTAGTGTATCAAACTTACTAATTTTGTCCACCTTTTTTGCTTTCTAGGTTCTACTCAAAATGTTGCCTAGGTACTATGAACATGTAGGGGACCATGAAAACACGCTTATAACCAAATTTTTTGGGGTTCACAGAATAACACTCAAGTGGGGGAAAAAGGTAAGAACTTCTTTGCTTCCTTTTATGCCTTAAATTTCACTGTATCTTAACTTTTTATGTTTTTAGCATGAGCTTTCAGCCTTTTTTTTATAGGTACGTTTTGTGGTCATGGGGAATATGTTTTGCACAGAATTGAAGATTCATCGTCGTTATGACCTTAAAGGCTCATCTCAAGGGAGATTTACAGAAAAGAATAAAATCCTTGAAAAGACCACCTTAAAAGATCTTGATTTAAAATATGAATTTCATATGGACAAGCTTTTACGAGAAGCCCTCTTCAAGTGAGTCTTTCACCTACTTTATTTTTTTTTCATTATCCATATTTTTGAAAGATATACTATAGTCAGGTGAATGACAAATAGGCAAAACTTTCTGGCTAAAAGCAACCTCGAATTCATGTGAAAATGATGGCGGCGAAAAAACCCCTAAACTATCTGTTTTTAGCGAAAGAGACCTTAAATTATCAAGTTGGCGAAAAAACTCCTAAACTTTGTTTTTTGGGCAAAAAAAACCTAAACTATCAAGTCGGTGAAATTACCGTTAGTATCTAATTAAAAAACGTTGTTTTTAAACTATAAAATTTTAATTTTAATTAACTGCAATTATTAACTTTTAATTTTATTGTTTAAACACATCGTTTTATTTAATTAAAGACAAACAATGATTTAACGGTTAAATTAACGGAGAAGTTTTTTCGCCAAAAAACAAAGTCCAGAGGTTTTTTGGCAATAAAACAAAGTTCAGGAGTTTTTTTGCCACTTCATAGTTTAGGGTTTTTTCGCCAAAAAAACAAAGTTTATGGGTTTTTTCGCCCAAAAACCAAAATTTAGAAGTTTTTTCTCCGCCATCCCTATTTTCTACATATATATACTGTATATATATATGCTCCTAAAAAAACTTGATTTTAAACTACTGTATCATGCATTTGAACTTTTCTAATTGTTTGTGGGACCTCTTTGTTTCCCTTCACATGACAGGCAAATTAACTTAGACTGTTCATTCTTGGAATCACTGCAAATCATTGATTACAGTCTTCTACTGGGATTACATTTTAGAGCACCTGGGCAACTTAATGACGACATCCTTGAGCCTCCTAATGCTATGTCAGATCAAGACGGTAAGTATCATTGTTTCAGGAAGATGTCTATTGCACATCATTCAATAATTTTTCAGTGACTTAGGTGAATTCTATCAAAATTCCTAATGCATTTAGCTCAAAACCAAACACTTTTTCTTCATGCCTTATCTTAGAATATGATTTCAGAACAAAGATGAAGGAAAGAGCCTTCTTTAACTTACTGTTTTGTGTTTTTATTTTTTGCAGCTGGCTTATCTCATGAACTATCCATTGCTCCGAAAGGGTTACTATTAGTAACTCACGAACCAAACTCCGTAAACACTGCTCCAGGTCCTCACATTAGAGGAAGTACACTAAGAGCATTCTCTGTTGGTGAAAAGGAAGTTGATCTTATCCTCCCGGGAACTGCAAGGTAAGTCATTTTCTCACTCCACACAACATAAACCACTTACAAAACTCTCTTCCCAACCAGAACTAACACCTCCTTGTAGCTGAAAGGGGTTATGGTGAAATGCTCCCTCAGCTTTCCCCTTTTTTGCGAAAAAAGTCTTCATCTTTTAGTTTGTTTTTTTAAACCCCAATCTTTTAAAAACCGATTTTTTGCCCCCTACATCTTTTCCGATTTTTGTGGAAAAAACCTTCACCTATCAATTTGGTTTAGAGGTTTACCTCACGAGAAAAAAAAAACTCTCAGTATTATATATATATATATGTACTTACACAATTTTAATATATATTAAGTATATTTATAAAGGTGCGAGTTTTTTTTTGCAAAAACAAGAAAAGTAAGAGGGCGAAAAATTGGATTCTGAAAGATATTGGATTTTGAAATATTGGAGTTTACAAAACTAAATTGAAAAGTGAGAGTTTTCTTTGGCAAAATCGAGAAAGTTGAGGGGCAAAAAAACTGGATTTTGAAAGATTGGGATTTAAAAAAACCAAATTGGAAAGATGAGAGTTTTTCCGGAAAAAAAACAGAAAATGTGAGAGAGTAAATAACCGGATTTTGAAAAATTGAGGTTTAAACAAGAGGTCAAATTAAAAAATGAAAGTTTTTTTCGTAAATTTAAAAAAGATGAGGGAGTGTTTCTATCATAATCCCTAAGTAAAATTCTACCACTGAATCTATCTCTTTAGGTTACGAGTCCAATTAGGAGTAAACATGCCAGCTCAAGCTCACCACAAGCTTCTTGAAGACAAAGAAGAATCAGCAACAATGGAACTTTTTGAAGTATACGATGTGGTCATATACATGGGCATAATAGACATTTTACAAGAGTACAATACAAAGAAGAAAGTGGAACATAAGTGTAAATCATTACAGTATGATCCAATGACAATTTCTGCAATCGAACCAAAGACTTACTCCAAACGATTTGTTGATTTTCTTCAAAAGGTATTTCCAGAACAACACTCGTAAGATTTGTGTTTGGTTTTAGGTTATATTATTGTCTTTATATTAATTGTTGTTTATAATACTTAGAAGAAGGCCATTAAAACAAGAGAAAGAGATGGATTTGGTCTTTTTTTTAATGTTTTTGTTACATCATTATTATGTATATTGACATTATAAAATTTCATAGTGGAAGTTTTCATGAATTTGTTATGAGTAAATGATGGTTTTTTGTAACCACTTTTTTTGTTTTAATGTTACTTTAATGTTGGTGTTCATAATGCGTGTTACACTAATGTAGTTAGATAATATTTTATATAGCAAAGGCAACGTTTTGAAATCATTTTTTCATTTTATACTTATTTGTTTTGTGACTAATTCTTAAAGATTTTAGAGAATCAATTTCGCTACAAAAATATGTCTTTTAATTACAAGCATTTAGAAAAAAAAACAAAACAAAAATTGTATGCATTTTTTTTTTTTTACTCAAAAGTTGTATGCATCTATGAATTGCAATATGGTGAGATCAAGTTTTATAATTTAGAGCATCCAATAAATATAAACAAAATAAATCTGCTTAGCTTATTATAATTTTATGGAAACTGGTTAATACACTTCTATATATTTTTTTTTTTCAAAAATACACTTTTTTATTTAAGAAATTAATATCTAAGTTATTCCGAAATTTTAATATAATGATAATGATAATAATAATAATAGTAATTAAATATAATCGATTAAGAACTATACAAAAATAGTAAAATTAACAAAAACACAATAAATACAAAAAAAAATTGTCAATAAACTCAATATTTTGCTTTTTCATTTTATATATAATCAAAAAACCTAATATTAAACAGTATTAGTTTATCAATTGAAAAAAAAAATCATTGTGTAACACATTTTCCCATCTTTATGTCTACTTTTATTTTTTCGGTTATTCGAGTAATTTTTTTAGTTTTTCACATATTTTTTCAGTTTTTCTTTCAGTTTTTCAGATATTTTTTCGGTTTTCTTATAAAGTAGAACCCAAATCTATCTATAGTTATAAAACTGAAAAACCGAACTAAAACCGAACGGATACCTGAATGCCCAAGCCTACTTGTGCTTACCGGTCAAGGTTTATGTACCGGTCGGTTAAACCCAATCCATTTCAGAGATTCATAAACACAGCAGAATCAAAAAAAAGAATCAAACGTACCAAATATCAATAAACCCTAAACCCATTAAATTACAAACAAAGAAACTACAAATACAACAAAAAGTTAGAAGAAAAAGTTCAAATCTTTGCCAATTCTACTAATAATGAAAACGAAAACATCTTTCTCAGGAAGAAAAAGATGCAACAAAATACACAACAAATCTTTCTTCTTCTTTTTTTCTTCACTTAGAGCTCAATGCAAAAGATAACTTAGGTCTTGACTTGTTCTTACCCAATAATTTCATCTGTTTTAAACGTTCTTCTTCCTCTTCTGCTTTCTTCCGTCGCATCGCTTCTTCTTTTTGTCGTTGTAATTCCTCGAGTTCTCGATAACGTTCTTCTTCTTTCCTTTGTCTCTCCATTGCTTCTTTTCTTTGAGATTCTTCTATTTTCTTTCGGTTTTCTTCTTCTATTTTGTCTAGCTCTTCTTTCTCTCGTAGCTCTCGTTCCTGCGACAAACACCGCATCACGCCCTGAAAAATAGCTCTTTTTCTTTAACAATGTTCTAAAGAGTAAAAAGATTTTCATAGCTTCTGAAAAATGGATCAACATTAAGATAAGTATATAAAAGGGAATATGGTGTATTAGACTCTAAACTATCTCGGTTTGGTGACAAAAACTTCAACTAGCAAAATGGTTTTTTAAATTTTAAACTTTGATAAGCAGGTTTTTCAAACTCTACTAGATTTTTCAAATCAAAATTAAACTTTAAACATAAAATTAGACCATAATTTCAAAATTTAACCAAAAATTATAATCCAAACTTGGGTTAATTGTCCTATAATTTCAAGTTTAAATTTGAGATTTCGGTTTAAGAAACTCGGTTATGAAGGTTTAAGGTTTAAAAAACCTGGTTATCAAAGTTCAAGATTTTAAAAAACCATATTGACAGTTGAGGGTTTTTCACCAAATAGAGATAATTCAGGGTCTAAATTACCATATTCCCTATATAAAAACATGAGCACTTTTTGAATATGAACCTCATGTTTCTCACGGTATATACGCAAGACTTTCTTGAACAGTTAAAAACATCATAACTTTACGAGAATCTAGATATGCATAACAATCTCCATCTAGAAAACTAAGGTATCATTACTAAAGTACACAAAGATCGCAAAGTTCTTTATATTTCCCTTTCGATTACTCAACACTCTAATAGGTTACTGATTGCGAAACTAAGCAAGAAACATATATGCACGAAACATTAACAATGTCCATCAGCATCTAAAAGATCTTTGACCTTAATCAATTATTAGAATTGAAAAGGGTTATTTATATTTTAAAGAGAATATTACCTCTTTTTCTTTAGCCTCGATAAGAGAAGACTCTTTTTCCTTCTCAAGTTGAACAGCAACTTCTTCAAGAATTCTCTTTCGTCCTTCCTCCAACAGCTTTTGAATTTCCATTTGAATTTTCTCACACTGCAAGCTTTCCTCAACCTTTTTTCTAATAGCTTCTTCAACTCTCTTCGTAGTTTCTTCCTCTATTAGCTTTAGTTCTGCTTCATGCTGTCGCCTGATAACAAATATAGCAACTCGTTAGCAAACACACAGAGCAGATTTTGAACCTTAAATATCACCTGAACTTTTCTCATTTCTTGATGTCTGCAATCTTGAACAGCAAAAAAAATTATTCCAAGTCACCGTAGATTTCGCGATCTTTGTATATTTATATCACCGTAGATCACAAACAAAACCTTCACTATATCAAAACCAAAATAACCTCTAATTCAATCCTGACACATGTGAATGACTCTCAGAACTCGTCAAAGGAGATAATATGACCATTTGAGCCAGTGGATGGCATATAAACAAGTTGATCTATATAGCATATCTTCCTTAAGCCAAGCCTGTGAAAGAATTCCACGGAACCTGTTGCATCTTTAAGACTAATAATAATCAAGCACTTCAATTTTGTGCAGAAGCACAGTTGGGAACATAAACCCATAGTTGTGAACATATGTCAATTCCAGTAGTTTTTTTTTTAAGCTTGATTACCTTTTCCTCTCTTCTTCTCTTATTAGCACTGCTCCTGCATTACTACGTTTAGCTGACTCGAGGCTTATGGTGGGAGATTTTTTTCCAGGAGATGGAGAAGAACTTCTACTCTTATGTCTTTTGTAGCGTTTTGGAGTTGCAGAACGTCGTTTGGGAGTGACAGAGCGACTACGATGGCGCCTAGGAGAAATAGAACGACTTTTTCGTCTGTACAATACCCAAAATAAATAAGTAAGCAAAAGTCATAACCGATCTACTACCACGCACATGAAGACTAGGCATCAGGTAGCCCACAGTTTCACATAATGAAAACAAAAGTACGCGCAATTACCTCATACACTGTTAAGAATTATCAGCTCCAACTTTTATCACATGAAGAAGCTAACGTGACAAGTGAGCAATGAAAGAACACCCAACAGCAATCCATCACCTGCTCACTTCCCCTCCCATACAATGGGAAGAAATTGAGCTTCTAATTATGGCAAGAGCAAATATCCTCTTCCTAGTTTCTTAGTTTTCTCAACAGTTTAATATATTCTCTAACTTAGGAAAATATAGTGGTTTCAGCAAATTTCTTTATAACAAGCCCCGTTTCAGAAGAACATCATAATAGTTGGGCAGAAACACACAAAGACAACTATGAAGAAGAGGAAAAGATGGTTTGAAAAACAAAGACATCTAGACATATCACCGGAAAATCTAAGAAACTAAAACCAGAATTATTAATCTCATCTAAAGTTCCATGATTCCATCGCTACTGAATATGCAGGCTGCATTGCCTGAATCTTAAAGCTCAGGTTACAAAGCGTACCAATTCTTGCCACAACTTAACACATTGTTTGCAACAACCAGATAAATGAAAATTGTAACAAGAACCATCAGCCAAGAAAACGATAAGAGCCTGCGGCAACCAGATATCGCACTTCTTTTTTCAAAATCGATTAAAAAAATAGGCACGCACTTTGGTAAAACTAATGTAAAAAATCAAAGATTAAGATGCGTAGAGCTCAAATCTGTACACTTTACATTTCTGACCAGCAAGATACAACTGTGTTCCATCAATATTTGGTACACTCGTTTTCAAAGATAAGCCAATAAGCTAGAATAAGCAAAACAGAACAAAAATAAAACGGGATCACCTGCTATATGAATAAGATGACGAGTATGGAGACCGGCTTCTGTCTCTTCTACTTCTCCTACTATGCCGATGCCTTACAGGAGACCGTGAGTGTTTTCTGCGACGTGAAAGTGATGGAGACCGTGACCTAGACCTTGACAAGTCCCGAGGCATCTCTAAATTCCGTACCAGTATCTTGCTTCAGAAAAACCTAGATTAATCTCTTAACTTCAAAGCGAAGCAATGGAGTATTCTGCAAAATCCAGGTTCAACAACTCAGTTTATCAGCTGAAAGAGCATACGCACAATAACATTGATCGCTCACCACGCCAAATCGCTTCGTAAATCACGATCAAAAAGAGTAACAGACGGGAAATCAAACCCCATAAGCAACATAAACCTATCAGCAAATCCAAATTACATACATATTCTCGCAGATATTTCAAGGATCTAGCATCGATTAAATAGATATTAACTAGTTTCGTTCTTTTCTTATCATATCTAACCGATTCCTCCCGTTAATCGATGTAGATTGCACAACAAAACCCTAAGAGGGAGAAATCTCGATGAAAAGCAACAGTAAAACCAGAAAATCGTACTGGAAACTCAGCAGAAATCGTCTGATAAGAAGATAGCTTACCTGTGAATCGCCTCAGGAGTCAACAAGGAGAGATAAAGATGAAGGCGATTTGTGTAATTGGTTAATTTCGCTTAGAACAATGGAAACCTTTTGGGCTTATATACGATGAGGGTTTTCATTACTTAGAAAAGTCCTTTACAAGTTGCATTTTTTAAAGATAATTTTTAAATAAATCGCAATTTTTTTTTAATCTATAATCAGTGATTTTTCTTTTTGTTAAAAATAGTTAATTACTTTAGTAAAATTGAAAAACTCTAATTTTTAATAAATTGTGTGAAAAAATTTATTAAATTAATTTATAAGAACCAACAGGTAGCTGCTACATATGATCTTTTTATATGTCTATTCTATTTTTCTAACAAATTTTCCAGTATAAATATTGTATGCATACGTGCTGGCAAAAAAAAAATATTATATGCATACGTATTTATTTTTGTAATATTAATTTATTTCTAAATATTTAATTTATCTAAGTTAAAAGATATTTTGTTTATTTAATTAATATTATTCACTCATATGTCTAAACACAAGGAAAAAGCAAATATAAACATAAGTATGAAAATAAAAGATATTAACGTATAAATGCCTACTTTTGTTAAATCTATTCATTTTTTTTAATAAAATAAATATTTTGGGAAACAAATAAATAAATCTTTAAACTTAACATTGAAACCCAATAAATTTAATATTAGTATTTAACAAAATAAACAAATTTAACATTAGTGCCTCGTATTTCATATGCACTTCTCTTTCTTTATACCACTTACTAAATCACGTTTTCACTTATATAAACTACACAATTCTCGTTCATATTTTACGTACATGTGGACCGACACATATTTTTTTTTTTTTCCCAGGACCGACACATATAGGAGGTGCAAAATGCGTTTGTATTTAAGTTGTTAATTAAAAAAAAATAACAAATTCTAAATTTGCGCACCTTACAAAGTATTTTATTAAAAAATGATCTAAACAAAAAAATTTTATGTATATATATATATCTAAATTATTATGATTTTTTTTAATATTTTATATATTTATTAGTGATCTCGTTTAAGTTATTATTTCATTTTATATTGAACACCGTGATTATTATTGTCAATAAAAATAGTATACTTTAACGGATCCAAAACTTCTTGAACTAAAAATTATATTACTATTATTATTATATTCACTTTTAGCTTTAAAAACAATTAAATCGTGACCATAACCCAACTTAACCAAGCAATCAATTACAAATTAAACAAAAAAATCCACTTTAAAACTAATTACCAAAAATTAATTATCTTATATAAACAATCCACTTAGTAATAAAACAATAGCACTTACACTAATTACAAGAACAATGAAGAAACTAAAAACGACGTCGTTTAAAGAACCACCGATGACCGTCCGATATGCTCACATCCTCGGCACCGTCATCTTCTTCTCCACCGTCTCCTCCTTCGTTATCCTCCTTGCCGTTTATCTTAACCAACGTCTCCAACCGATATTATTCATTTCAGATGATTACCAATTTCAGGGTCGGTCCATCCATAAAAATGGTAAAAAAAATTATTCTATACATCAGAATTATATAAATTTTTAGGGCATTAATTACTGATAAATGTCTTGGTGTAGTGGTGAAAATACTAGTTTTAAGTAGGGTTGGGCATAAAAACCAGAACCGAATCGAAAAAAGAATTTAGTTTAGTTATTGGTACCTCAAAGTAACCATACTTTTTTTCGAGTATATATATTTTTTTTTCGAATATTTATTTTTTGTTTTTCGTGTCTCAAACCGAACTGAAACCAAAATTTTCAAAGAACAAATCATATCTTATAGTCATAAAACCGAAAAATCGAATAACCAAAAGTACCGAACCAAAACCAAACACTACCTGAATACTCGGTCCTAGTCTTAACTGATATATCATATGTTCAAATTTGGGTGTAAACATATTTTTATTTTATTTAATGGTTAATAGACTTCAAACTCTTATCAAATTTTTTTTTATTTCTCTTTAGGCATCTATAAGCTTCGAACCGGTCAATTTCATCACATCTTATCTTGTACACAAAATCTTCCTCCTCCTCCTCGCCACGGTGGCAGTCATCCTCCTCCTCGGAGCGGTGCCATTGATTCTAATCATCAAATTATCTCTTCTAATGAATCTTTAAGTACTCTATCTTCTTCTCCGTCGCCATCTCCTTCTTCTGGCGTGATTTCCGACGACGAGTTCTTGCGGCGAGCAGCAATGGCGGCAGGAGCTGATGAGGTGAAGAATGGGAGAAGTATGTTAGGATAATCCAAAATAATAAGTGGAGTTTTATTAAATTAAAATAGAAAAAAATAAATTAAGTGATTTAAAGTTTTTATAAAATGAAATTATGAGATGATGGAGGAGTGGAGTAGTGGAGTTATGGAGTTATGAAATTATGGAGTTATGGAATAGTGGAGTAATGGGGAATTTATTTGAGAGTAGTAATTGAGATGAGAGTTATGGTTTATAATTTTGTTTTAGTATAAATAGGTGGTTTGTATTTGAGACAAAATGTACCCAAAACTTGTATTCTCATTTGATAATAAAAAAGTGTTTAAGAATTCTCCTTTTGTGTTTCTCTTAATTTAGAGGAAGAAATCATTTAATTGTAACAAAGTAAAGTTAACCGGTTTGAATCAAATCTTAACCGAAATTTAAAAATTGAGCTTAGCAGTAAACCAAAAAGAAAATAAAATGATATTTCTTTCGGTATCAGAATAAATTGTAATCTTTACCAACAAATACGAGTAAAATCATAATTTGTAAAGAAATGTACTATGGACAAATATTTAAAATATTTTGAAAAACGATAAAAAATAAATAAATTAATCACGATATAATAGATAGTAAAAAAAGAATCGACAAAAAAATAGATAGTAGAATGTGATCAAATGAATATTTACTTTTTAAAAATATGATCGATGTATAATTACATTCGTAGATATCATATAATATTCGTAAGGTAGCGATAATTAATGTGGAAAATGTTATAAACAAAGTTTTTTATATTTTTGAAATACACGAATCAAACTAAAAAGTTATGCATTGAATTTATTTTTGATTTTTGATAATATCTTTTTTTTATATATACAAAAATAAATATTTTGATAATAATTTATTTTGGTTTTGACAATATTAATTTTTTTGATCGGATCCGGGTCGGGTTTAATCGTAGTTATGAAGGTAAAGTGAGTAATATGTGTTTTATTTGCAAGGAAGTTTTTCACACTTCAGCCTCTCATGAAGCTTGCTCCTTATTTGTATGGAACTTAGTTTTTTTTATTAAATAGATAATACAAATTGTAATATATTGTTTGATAAGTTTCTAAATTATGTTAAAAAAAAATTTAAAATTTGCATTCACAACAATTAACATATAAAAGTTTCTAGTTTGGATATTATATTTTGTTAAAATAATTGAATGAATAAAAAAATAAGATATAGTTTTCTTAGGGAAAAAATATCTTTATGTAATTTTTTTTTTTGTTTAGCAGTTATATTCAAAACAAACTTTAAAGGTTTTTTAAAAAAAAAAATAAAAAGAGTTATAAAATATCATCTTAGAAAGCTAAATACAATTATGCAATATAAAATCAATCATACTTTACACACCAAATTATATCATCCAAAAAATATAGAATTTCTTAAATATCACAAAAATTAAAACATATTTAAATTAACCAAACGATTTGGTCAACTTACTTGTCGTGTAAACCAAGTTCTATAAACAATTTCAATATGTTCTAATTAATGTACATAGACTTAGGAATATTATATATATATAAGTTTTGAGTCGTCTTCCATTATTTTCTACTCATCAATAATTTTATCTCTTCCATTTTTTTGGGTTAATTTGAATATTTCTCAATTTTCATTTGTTTTTAAAACATGGATATTGCAAAAATTAGCACAAAAAACTCAGATCAAAGTTTGAAACATAAAAAATGTAATGTTCCTAATAAAAATCGATATCGGTATGAAAAATCGAAAGACGAGAATGAGATGTTGGTAAGGGAAATGCAAGATCAAGTAGTTCGAATTAATGCACAAATTTTTGAGACTAAGGTATGTATGTATGAGTTTTCTTGAACAAACTATTTATTTCATTTGGATATACAAATATATATTATATATATAGATGTATAAATGTTTCAAATTATTAAGTTAAACAAATTCCAAATAAAAAAATATAGGAAACTCTAAAAATAAACTAAGTCAAAGGATTATTGTTTTAACTATAATAATTGATTGCATTTTTCAAAAATAATGTATTTTGTGTGTGAAGGACAAAAATTATCCTCAGTTTTGTAAAAAAGTCATTGTGAGGATGAGACTACGAAATTACAATAAAAAAAAGTAAGAGTTTAAAAGAAGTTTTTATTTACTTATAAACAATTTAAGTGTATTTTTGAAAAATACATGTGAAATAGAGTAATTTTGATTAAAAAAACATTTCAATTAATGTATTTTATAAAATTTCCGAAAAATATATTTTTCGATAATTGTACGTTAGTTCAAGTTTCTTTTGTGTATGTGGTATTTGTATTGATAAGTTGTGTTTTAGATTTATAATATCTTATATATTTTTTTTAAGTTTGAATTTAAATATATGTCAACTTTAAATAGAAATAATACGGTCCAAAATGAATACTCTTAACATCAATCATTATGTCTTAATTTCGGAATTTTTAAAAATACATTGATCCACGAAGGAATTTTAAAAAAAAAAACACTAATTTACACATAAGATTAGTAAACCATTACTAAATTAGAGTATTTTTACAAAAACTTCATAAACTAGTGTATTTCTTAAGAATCTTCTCATTTCTATATATTATCATATTAATTATTATTATTATAATAATTTTATATATGACGTATGAAGAGATCAATACTAATATATAAAATACATTGACCAATTCACCGACGACCGATATATATCAATCTTAAATAGAAATATAATAGGTCTAAAAAATGAAAATTTGCAAAAATAACTAACATGACTGTATTTTGCAAAAATAAACTTTTCATGAAAATTTAAAAAATGAAAATTTGCAAAATAAACTTTTCATGAAAAACATTGTAAATATACATAAAAAAGTGCATACCAAAAGTACCCTTATATCTAACATGAGTGTATTTTTGCAAATACACACTCATGAGAAAGTGTATTTTTGCAAATCATCTTTAAAAAATACACTAACTCATGGAGGATTTTTCAAAAAAATACACTAATTTACACATAAGATTACGTTTAGAAACCACTACTAAATTAGTGCATTTTAACAAAAGCTTCATAAACCATTGTATTTCTTAAGAAACTTCTCATTACTATGTATAATTATATTAATTATTATTATAATTATATATATGACTTATGAAGAAATCAACACTAATATATAAAATACATTGACCAATTCATTTAAGTCTAAAATTAGTCATATATTATAAGTTACATACTAATTTTTTTTTGTCGCCTATAGTTACATACTAATGTGTTCTATGTCTATATTTCCCTAGCTTGATCTTGAAAATGTTCAAACTAGAGCAAGGTCCAATTTTGACTACGGATGGACCAACCACATTAACCGGAAACCGGTTAAAGATTATAAAATTTCCGGTTTAGACAACAAGAAGATGAAACTCGAAAAGTTAACTTTTGGTCATGGCGCATATCGCGACAAGAAATCAATTCTATCATTTTCTTCTGGTGCTCAAGAAACCAACATTAATGTTAGAAAATAAATATAGTTAAGCAAAAATTTAAAAAATAAACTAATTTAATTTTTGTATAAAAAAATTATATGCATTTATAAAAAAAAGTACGTTTTTTTGCTATTGTTTATAAACACTTTTAGTTTTAAAAAGACATCATTTTGGAGAAGAAATGGTGAAATCACAATTAAAAATAAATTATTTTTTTATTAAACAAGTTTAATTTTGTCTATTTATGATCAATGAAAATGTATTTTTAAAAATCATATCTAAATTACTGTATTTTTCAAAAAATGAATTTAGAAAACATTTTTGAAATACATATTTTCTAGTGATAATGGACATGAAGATTGCCCTTATTTAAAAAAAAAAATTATTATGGGGATGAAATTAATGGTGAGTGAAATAATAGCAATGACAATATTTTTTATTTATAATGAATAAAAGTGTATTTTTAGAAAACAAATCTAAATTAATGTAATTTTGAAGATTTTTTATTTTAAAATTAATATATTTTAAATTTTTTTATCTATTTATTTTGATATAACGATGTTGAAACATTTATAACATAAGTGAAATATTGTTGCAGAATCTAAATTATCGGATGTTGCATGAAGCAAGTAGCATGAATGAAGAAAGATGTCTACTCAAAATGATGAATTTAAAGTCTAAACATATTGATTTTGGTTCTTCTCTCGAAGAAATTGATAAAGAAGTTAAAATTATTTCATGATTTATATTATTCGTCTCTTTCTTTCTTTTTTTATACCATTTTAATTTTGTTTTCAATATGGCATTTAGTTTCGATTTTAAATTAGTTTAGTTTTTTTTTTTGACACCAGATTAGTTTTGTTAAGTTTTAAAAATAACATAAACAAAATGTTTTTTCTTTTATGATTTTTTTTTCTTAATTACATTAATCTAATATGTGTTTTAAAAAATATACATTTTTATAATTATATTTTAGAGTCTTATGATTAAATTTTAGGGTTATGTTGATTAAATTTTAAAATTAATGACTAAATCTAAGCTTTTGTGATTAGGTTATAAGGATATTTTGCTTAATCAACATGTATAAAAATATTGTACTTTTGAAAAGAATACATATATTATGTATTTTATGTGTGTTTAGTAAAGTACACATTTTTAGAATTTTATGATTAAATTTTAGAGTTTATTGATATAATTATAGAGTTTAGTAATTATATTTAAGTTTTAATTATTAGATTTTAAGAATAATTTGGTCAATCAATCTACATAAAAAATGTATTTAAAAAATACACATAAAGTAGTGTAATTTAAAAAAAAATTGGAATTAGGATACTTTTGCAGTTTCTTCTTACAAAATTTGAAAAAAAAATCTATTTTTTATATTGAATTTATTTTAGTTTTGGTTTAGTTTATCTTACTCAAATCCACGTAATAATTTTGTTACTTTAAATAGTTTTTTTAATAATTTTATTTATGTTTAATAGATATGTAGGTTAAGTTGGAGTTGTTCAATGAAATGGCGAGCTGATGACACAAACAATGAAGAAATTTTGAGGAGAAAATTAATGGAAAAAGATTATTTATTCGCTAATATTCCAGTTAAAGGTTCTTTATGGAATTCATTACCCTCTACAATGCAATTAAAGAAGGAGATTTTGGTAATTATCTTTTATTTTATATATTTATTTATCATATTAATTGACTGTGATTAATTGATCAAGACTAAAAGTTAACTTGGTTTTAATTTTTAAATTTGCATTGATTTCCGCTTAAATGATAAAAAAGAGAAATTTTATAAAATACTCTAATTCATGTGTTGATTTACAATAATGCTTTAATTTGTAAACATTAACAAAAATACCCTTTTATTTCAAGTGAAAAATAATATTATCCTTAATAAAATATTATAAAAACTTATAAAAGTGAGATTACAAATTTTATGAATGTTGAAAACAAAATTTAGAATTCTATTAAACAATTAATTGAGGGTAATTTGAGAAACTAAATATACTAAAATTTTTTTTTTGCAAAATGGTTAATAAAATAGTTTTTTTTTGCTAAAATGCTATGTATTAGAGCATTTTTGTAATTCTTCCTTAAAAAATTAGTGTTTTTTTACTGTTTACAAAATTACTATCATATTTAATTGGGAGAATTAGTTATATGCACTTTGGGAAATATATTTTAGGTATATACACATTTGTATCTTATTTTTTTGTTATTTACACTCACTTATAACATCTTATATTGGTAAATAGAAAGTATAATATCTCATAAATTTTGTGATAATAAGTTATATAATAGCTTATAACATCATATAACACGATTGGGTGTATAAAACAAAAATAGGGTGTGTGAAAGTATAATTCACACAAATTTTCTATTTAATTAGTATTGATACATTATTTAAATTAATATATTATTATTTATATAAAAAAACTATAGACATGAAGTAATATAGTATACATACAGAAGTAATATGAAATTTATATTGTTTTCCAGCGGCAATTGATTTCTTTTTCTAAAAATAATAGATTGTTTTTTTTGTCAATTATTTTACAAAAGATATATGTAAATGGCATTTTATAGATACATAAAATTTGTGTAAATGTTATTATATTTTATCCTAAAACTACATCTAAATTTTATATTATATTGAGTATGATTGATTTCAGTATTGAGATTTTAAAATTATAAATTTAGTTTAAATTAATTATATTTACAAAATATATAAATGTTTTATTGTAGGCTTTGGAGAAAGCAGGAGAAGAAAATAGAAAAGTGATTTTAAAGAGAAGAAAAGAGAAAGAAACAAACAATAAAAATAAAAAGAAAGTAGAGAAATATATGAAATCTTTGAGAAAGACAATGATGATAACTCGTCAAAGAAAACAAGAAACATTTGAGATCATTTTGCAAAATCATTAATGAATCTCTAATAATTTTTGTAAAAATTAATGTAATGTTGCTTATCAAAATTTGAAAAATAAATTTGTGATCATTTCATTTTCATAGAAAATTATATAATTTTTTTTATTGTTTTTGGGGTTATACAAAACTGATAAGACAATTATTTGAAGTTATGTGACATTTTAATTGTTGTATTTTTTATTGATAATCTATATAATTCGATCGGATGAAATGCAATACATAATCTTCTTGTGAACTACTAAATTTAAGAGAAATATTTCAAATTCAAAAACTATTTTCAAAATTACTTATGTCTTTATTAACTATTGAATTTTCATTTTTATTTCAATGAATGGATATTAATTTTGTTTTCTGTTGAACTATATAGGAAAAATTGCAACCCCAAAATTTCACGTTTTCAATTATTAAAAACTTTATTACGGGAAAAAACTAAAGTATTATGATACGTAAATTAAACTCTAATGTTTAAATTGTTGTAAATAAATTAAATTCTCATCTTTCAAATATACAAAAAACTGAACTCTATCGTTAAAATTATAAACATATGTCAAAATAAGGTTAGTATCAAAAGATTGTGTTTCGATAAAAGCATAAGAAACAAAAAAAATTAAGAGACGTCAGAAATTAATATAATTAGGAGAAAAAATGATTTGTTTTTTAACATCAATTTGGAGCATAAACTCGTTCCAATAGACAATGGTTGCACAAACGCAACATGGTGGATTTAAATCTGGATGTCATGATGAAGAAAATATGGGACTTATCACCGGTCCATGATATCATTGATATCATATGTTTATCTTATGTACTAATAAATGATATACAAAAAGAGAATATTAGGTCATCTTCAATGGAGGTGCTTAGCCTAATTTTTTTAAATAAAAAAAATAGAATAAATGAAAAAATAATGAAATTGCTTAGCATAATTGCTTAGATAAGCAATTTAAGCGTGGGCTCTTACTAATTTTGTACATATGTCCACCTATCATTGGATTAAATGTGTACTGTTAAACTAAAATTAAATTATTTATTTAAATAATATTAATTTATCTTTAAGCAATTATATTAAGCGATAAAAAGCGTTGGAGGTGTTTTTAGGACACCTCCAATAGAGGC
>KE150759.1:240444-286805 GCA_000411095.1 Aethionema arabicum
AAAATATTAAAAAAATTTGAGAAAAATTGTGGTAATGACATGTAGGAGATTTAATAAAAGTAACAAAATAAATAAATAAAAATAAATGATAAACCTCCAGAGCGCATATATGAATACAGAGTGGTTTCTGGAAAATTTGAACAAAAACAAAACTACCACTATACCTCTCTCTCTCCTCCTTCTCTCTCTCCTCTCTCTCTCTCCTCTTTCTCTCTCTCACTTTCTCCATTGGAGTTCGCATTTTGCTGCCATTCTTTGATCTTCCTTCCTCATCACATCTTATTCATCTTCATTTTGCTTTTCACCGGAATATCTCCGGAGTTTTCGACGTTTTTTGCAGCGTGTATCTTTAGTTGCGTCTCTAATTGCGACTACACCGTTGTGTATTAGGGCTTTTATTGAGGATATCCGTAGGTCCAGAGTGCTCTATTTTCTCTGTTGATGCGAAATCCGTGGTGAGTTTCTTATTTCGTTCTCTTTTACGTGTTTTTGGGGGTTTAGTTGTTGAATTCTGAATGGCTAAAACCCTATATCGTATATTGTAGCTCGAATCATTCAACGTGAAAGCACATCTCCAGATATGATTCCAATGGATAATCACTCCCTACCGAGTACTAGCACTTCCGGTTTTGTATTTCCAGTGAATTACAATATGAATGCGATAAACGCTGCCTCCGGATTTCACTCCTCTGTGGAATCCTCAGCTTCGATTTCAGGAGTCAAACATGAAGCTAATTTGGTCGTTGATTGGTCCGTTGAAGAACAGTATGTATTGGAGAAAGGCCTTGCGAAGTAGGTGAATTCTTTGGATATTTCCTTTTGCTACTTCTTATGTGCAAGTGCAGGTGTTGTATCTTCGTTTGCTTTTGCATACCTTAATTAAAATATTAAAAACAAAAAAAAACTCAAGTTGAAGTTGGAAAATGGTTTAAAGAGAAGTAGTGGAGACATTATATTCATTATATTCTCTATAGTGGATTGATTAAAGTATGCTCTTCTCTGTTCTTTAGAATAAAAAAATTATTGCCTTTTGTGTTTTCATGAAATGTAATATAGCGCATATAGTATCTTATCTACCTTGTTTTTTTATTGGATTGCGTCAATGATAAACTTATGATGCTCTTTTGTAGGTTAAGAAATGAACCGAGAATTACAAAGTATGTGAAGATTGCTGCTACTTTACCAGATAAAACTGTAAGGGATGTAGCATTGAGGTGTAGATGGATGATGGTAAGTTTGTAATTTTTGTGGTTTCTGTTACGTTTTGCTTGAAGCTGTGTGTATGTTTCCTGCTGTTTATGAGTTCTTTGTCAAGTGTTTTTGCTAGTAAGAGAAGAGAAGTTACCACTCTAGACTTAGAGAAGATTCTACTTAGAGAATTGTGTTAGTTTCTACTTTTCTTGTATTCCTTCTCCACAGTACAATGTTCTAAAAATCGCGTCTAGGCCCCGATTACTCCCATATCTGCCTAGGCGACCCTTAGACACTGATTTTTTTGTTAGCAGTAGAAAAGCACGCGATAGTGATTGGTTCATCATGTGATTCTAATTGGTAAAAATTGATTTAATTGGATTAATCCGTTGGTATAATTAGTTATAAACTTCTTTATGATGATAATATTGAAATCTATTCAAAATATATGGTTAAATTAGTTTTTAACATCTAGACCCTGACTAGTCGTTATAGGCGCTAGGCCTCTGTTGCCGTCCGACTAGTGTCTAGCAACTTTTGGAACCTTGCCGTGAAGTATGTGGCTGTTATTGAAGTATTTGATACGAGGGATATTTCTATCACAGTTAAAGCATATGCTAAATATGAGGGAATCAAGCATAATGATACAACTTTAAGTGTATGCTTTGTGATAAAGATAAAGTCTTTGTAGAAAAAGTTTTTTATTTTCTTTTATTGTTATAAGCTATACTTAAAAGCTCTCTATTGATGAAAAAGCACCCTACCATATTGCAAAGTTTTGTTTTAAAGACTGATAAAAGATGAGCAAAAAGAGAAAATGACAAGTATTGCTGACGAATTGATTACTTTTTATTAGCTAATGAGTCCATTGTGGAGGGAATTATTAGAAAAGGAGATGACCTTAAAGCTTGATTTGATGATTTCTGTAGTTATCCTGAAATAGACATTGCTTTACTTTTTTTATAGTGTAGATGTTTATCTTCTATTTTGGTATATTTTCCTAAATGGTGATAGAAGACTCTGAATTTTTATTTATGATTATATTTCATACAGCATATGTTAGATGTTTGCATATTTTACTTGCTTTTTCAATAAAATATATGATGCAGCCAAAGTTAAAGTTCCTTTTTCAATGCTTTCATTTAGTGTTATTTTATCCTTCACTAGTTATTTATCATGTTTTTTAAGTTTGTATTGACTAAGACTGGCTAATTTCGCAGCGAAAACGAAGAAAAAGAGAAGAACATAGAACCGGGAAGAACAATAGCAATAGGGTATGTTCGCCTACTAGACTTTTTCATGTAATTTTGTAAATATAGATACTGAAATTTGTCGGTTTAGTGTAAAAGTCTCCCAACTTTAAAATTGGTTTTTTAGACCCTGAATTTTGACCACGAGGTTTTTTTAAACCGAAATCTCAAATTTAAACTCGAAATTATAGATTTATATAGTTTTTTTTCACCAAATGAAAATAATTCAGGGTCTTAAATACCATTTTCGCACAAATTAACAATGATTAGGACATTTTAAAAAGGGCAAACTTATCTTGTTTTTTTCCTGTATATCTTTTGCATCTTGCTTTCTCTTTACCGAGTAATATGAACTTCTGTGCGTCGATATGCTTTTGAACTTGGTTCTAAAGACCATGGCTTCTTCATGGTAAGGTGGTGGATACATCCCCAAAACTGAACTTGCTATCCGATGTGCCACAACAAAATGCTTTATATGTCGTGAACCATATGTGCCACAGTACACACATGCCTTTTGAAGGTCTTATGCTCTCTTAATATATGTTCTTCTTCTCATGGGTTGTGAGATCTTTAAAAGAAAAAAAGAAGAATCAATATTATCAGTTAATTACTAACCTTTGTTATATTTTTAATCGTCTCAGGTTTAAGTGATGCAGTAATGGATCTACTACAGCAAAATGCACAAGCTTTTAGTCAAATTTCTTATAATCTTTCTGCATTCAAGGTAAGTTTTGTTTATTGTAATCTTTTAGGGCTAAATCTTGATCTCATTGGTAGTTTTGTGAGAAGATTGACGGTTAAGGAGATAAAAAAAAAGTTAGGTAAAAATTTTCTACTGCTGCACTGGAACAACATTTTATGGAACAAAAAAAAAAGTGAAAATAGCAGTTATTTAATATTCCATAAATTACTCACCAGTTACATCGGAAAAAAAATATATAAAAATTACATTTTGCAATGGAATTTGGTTACCTGATATCATAAATTATTGCATACAGCTGCAGGATAACATCAGTCTCTTTTATGCTGCAAGAAATAACATCAATGCCATCTTGACTACGTATGTGTATACATTATTTGCTTAGACATTTCCTCTCTCTTCTTTTCTCTAATCTATGATTATAATTCAGTTTTCTAAACTCATTACTTTTTTTTTTTTGGCAGCATGAAGGAAACGCCTGGTATCATGAGTCGTATGCCGGCTTTGCCTGTGTCAATTAACGATGATCTTGCAAGCAATTTATTGTCGAGTGAAACACAGGTAATAACATATTCTTACTCTTAATGGGACCAATGGATGCGAACTACTTATGCGACTGAAAGATGAACATCATCGTAAAAAAGTTTCTATGTGACCATTAATAATCCAACTTTGTTGACCCTAGAACTCTTCAAGCTTAATCAAATTCGTCGTAATCTTGTGTAGAGACCTTTCCCATGAGTCCTAACAGGTATAATGAGGAGCTGATATTGACCTGATACACCAAATGTTCATAGAAAAAGTGTCATTTAGTTCATTGATCTCTGGTCGCGAGGTGAACACGTTTTGATGTTAATTGAGCTGTTTTCCTTCACTTGCAGTCTATATCTTACTCTATCCCTAGCATCCACATGAAGCAAGAGCCCAGAAGTTGATGGAGGAAGCTGAAGAACATTGACTGACGCTATCAGAAGAACCTGATCGGTCGAACATGGAAACCGCTCCAGAACACGATTCTACAATCTGGTTAAATTGGTTAAAGCCTCGTGCTCCCTCAAGTAATCTAATAACAAAGGCTTGAGTACAGGCCATGGGTCATGTAAAGCTAAGGTAACACTTTTGTTTCCGTGCAAAATGCTTTAGCTGTTAGTTGAACATGGAAACGCCTTAGGTTAAGCTGTTTCTGATGGAACTCCTAAGCCTTTTGATGTATGTAATCTTCTTAACACTTAAGTTAGAATAAGGACTTGTCTTTTGAACATATGCTTAGAGAGGTCTTAGTGAACACTCATTTGTACTTGATCTTTGCTTCAAGTTTAAGGTTAATAAATTAATTCAATTGGGTTAATCTTTTAGATTTGGTCTTTGTTTCTTCAGCTTAAATTAATATGAAAACCGTAGCAACAGAAAGATCTTCTCCAAAGGATAAAGATTACGTCATCTATGAAGCTTACTTGCCTTTAAAGTAATCATTTTCATTAAAAATTTGATTACATTTAATTCATTTCATCATCTAACAACAATTTCTCAATCTTTCCATGAATTCCATCAATGAAATCAACACAGGAACATCAGAAACCGTCGAATTTTCGATTCAAATCCTGATAAAGAGTTGGTGCAGACGACGAAAATGGCGAAAACTCTGCATCTTTTTCCCAAAACAGCATCAACAAGAACTCACCTCCATTAAACAACAATGGAGAATCACTTTATATGAGTTCTTAGAATCATATTCAGTTCATATTTTCACCATTTTCTTACTTTCTCTTGACATAATCATAACATCTCTTGAACTATCTTCTTCTCTAATTTCCTGTTCATCAGTCAACAACAAAACTAAAGAAGAAAATGTGTGGTTTCGTTGGGGAGGAACTGTAATTTTGAGTATTCTTGCAGCTAAATCTATAGCTTTAGCTATTGGAATGGGGAAATCATTCTTTAAACAAGCTGGTTGTGTTGTTGATGGTGCAGCCGCCATTGGAGCTCTGGTTCTTCAAGTGTTGCTTGAGAAGAAAGGGACTGGTTTCATTGTAGTGGTGAGCTTGTGGAGGGTTTTGAGAGTTGTGGAAACTGCGTTTGAACTAAGTGATGAAGCTATTCAAGTGCAGATAGATGGTATAATCTGCCAGTTTCAAGCTCTTAGCCATGAAAATATAACTTTAGTAGAGAATATTGCAGAGAAAGATGAAGTAATCAAGAAGCTAGAAGAAGAGATAAATCAACTCAAAGAACATGCAAATACTCTAATGAAACCTTAAAACTTCACAAATCTTTCATTTTGATAATTTTATTCTGTGTTCCGTATCTTACGAATAATTTTGTTTTTTTTTTCTTATCGAGTTAATCAATTTTTATAAGGATTCAAATATATATTGATAAATTTATTTTTCACTTATAAAAGCCAATAAGATATTTTACATAATATCAAATTTTACTAAAAATAAAATAATACAAAAACATAAATAAAATAAAGTTACATGAACATAAAAATATCAAAGAAAATTAAATATTATAACAGTATTAATATTCAAGTATCTATGATTGCCAACTTATTGACGATACACATTTAATACAATTAGTAGTCGCTCTTCATTTTCTTTTTTGTATGACATTTACAAGTACATTTAAAAAATGCATGCTACGTTATTGTTTATGAAAATTTTATAATTTTGTTTAATTATTTTTAACAAAAAGGCTCTAAAACAAAAAATAAAATATACTTCCTCCATTTCTTAATATAAAGTTTTTTTTTAAAATAGTTTTAAAATAGAAATTGTGTTCTAGTTTGAAAGTAAAAGATTGATATCATTTTACTATTTTAATTTTTTTCTTTTTAATCATAGATACTTTAGTCATTTTAATTGTTTTATTAGTACCAAACCAAACTAACATTTGCACTAAAAAGCAAACTACACGAGCCGTAGAAAATCTTGTTTATATCACTTTTGTTCGTCATTGATTACATTGTCTGCACAAGTCAAGCTACATCTCATTTACTGCATTTCATACAAAGGGCCCATAACAAAATCTAAAATTGGACCAATATTTTAATAACGAAAAATAAAACAAATCTTTTTTTATAAAGAGAAATATATATTTTAGGGGCCGGTTTAATTTGGGAACCGAGATGAATTCTTCATGAGGCTTGCCTCCGGGTCGGGCCTTGACACCATTAATCCTAAAGCTAACGTTTATATACAGTTTTTGCCGTTACGGTGAAGTTCTAATCCTTGCAAGTAAGAAAATTAGTTACCTTAAGGAGGAAATGAAAAAAGCTGCATTTGCTCAGTTTAGTAAAAAGCTTCAAAGGAGTAGCCATTAAAAGAACTCAAGAAGATGGTGTTGGTGCCGACACAGAAGCAGAATCAAGAGTACTTTTGGCTTCTAAGTAAGTTGAGAAAGTTATACTCTTGACTTCACCAAAAACTGAGTTATTTAGACCAAGATTATTAGCACTAGATGTTTGAATCATCTGAGAAAGATGGTTTAGTCTTTGTTGAAGATGAGTTTCCATTGATGAAGAAGCAACAGAAGCTTGAATAATGACTGGAGAAGATATTGTAGATCCTTCTTCGTTTGTGAGCTGGATATGAATACTCTGTGTTCAGATAGAGAGATAAAGCAGAGGAGTTAAGAATATGAATATATATTAGGATTTGTTGAAATTGAGAAATAATTAAAAAATATTTTCGTCGATTTTGTATTCATTGAGAAAAATATTTTTAAACTAATTTTTGATTAATTGGCAACTAATTTTTGAAAAAAAAAAAACTAAAGATGGCCAAAATTTGGTTTCGATTTTTTTAGCAATTTTCGACTAAAAACTTGACGTGGATGAAAATATTTTTAACCAAAATTTGGTTCACTATTCCAAAAAAATTCTGCCCAATTTTTTAATCAACTTTTTGCTTTTCATGGTTTGGTCGAAAATTAGTTAAAAATTAGCAGAAAATTATTCAAAATCTGTAATAAAAAAACCTAGTAGAAATTACTAAAAAAATTAGTCAGATAACATTCAAAATACATTAAAAAAAACCAGTAAAAAATTAATCAAAAATAAGTAAAAAATAAGTGGAAACACTTTCAACCAATTTTTTTTAGCAAATATCTAATTTTTTAGTCAAAAATCAACAAAAAAACATTTTTGGCTAATTTTCAAACAAAATGTAGATTGAAAATATGAACTTTTCTTATAGGAATATCTCATAGAAATCGAAAAACTTTAGGATAAGTTTAACATACATGAAAAACAACCAGAAATAACTTAAGACTCAGAAATTTCATATTAACTGCAGTAGCAAACTGTACCTCATATGGCTCTAGACGCAACACAAACTCCAGTTGATTCTTTAGCTGAATTAACCTATCTTCAATCTCAGATATCGAATTATCAAGTACGAAGTTAAACAGAAACTCAACTACTCCAGATTCAGCCTTAGTTCCCAGTGGATCTACAGTTATTCCCTTGGGAAATTTCAAAACCTGAAAAGAACTTGCCTGGCCAAAACATGATTTGCTCAAATTCAGATCCAATCTTTGAACAAACAACTTAACAAAAGATGATCTCAGTGAATTCAATGAGAGTTCACTAATTGTATAGTCATTAGGATCAGGTAGAACCGCAAACTCCACATCGGTCCAGTTAGATGCACCTGATTGATGCACAGAGAGAATAGTCACCTGCTTTGATTAAACAGACATTAGCGTTTAACACTACAAACAAACAAATATACTATATGGATCTAATGGGCTCTGATACCATGTGAGAAAGCTACGAGTTTCACTGAAAACAATTGACAATGAGTAGAATAACTCATGTTTTTATGTATTCATCTTAACATTGGTTTCCTTTTAGATGCAGCATTCCAATTCAACTACATAATTTTTGGAGTAAAGATAAATACCTTTGTGTTCTTGAGACCTATTCTCTGAAAGATATGATGCTCTAGTCTTCCTTTATGTGAAATAACCTTAGAAGAAGGCTTCTGAAGTCTAAAATATGCTTGAACTGATGCTGGTTTATGAATAGATAGAAGAAAATGTAAGATTAGTGTCTGAAGAAATATGATGAAGATAATCAGTGTCTGGCAATGGCATGAAAGTAACAAAAACACTCGCCGTTGGAATAAGTGAGAGTTTCACCAGTTAACATCTCAGCTACTATATGAATATTTTGATGATCATGCTTAGCTAAAAATTCAAAATCAGAAGCAAACTTCGAGAATCTTCACATGGAAATGAGAATTTTCTCACTAGATTTGTGCACCTATATATCAAGATTCAATACTAGCGAGACTAAAATCAGTGACAGCTATCAAAATCTGGAAAAAAAATTGGATGAAATAGTAGAAAAAATCAGCACAAAATCATTAAGAGTTCTCCTAATTTCTGTATAATCTTCCAAAATTTAGCATCGCTAGGAGATTTGAAGTAATAACAAAAAATCCCCAAAACAGTAATAATTTAACCTAGACGATTCTAGGTACTTAAATGTAACAGAAAAATCAGCTTGTGTTGAAAGAGAACCCTTACCCCTGAGTTTAATCTGGTCGCTAGCGTCGAATTTAGAGATCGATTGAGGCAGAAATAGCCAGAAAATCGCAGAAATTAGAACAGTTAAGCCAAGGACGAAAACGAGTAAACATCGGAGACCAAATAGATGCGAAAGAGTAGAGGAACAGCTTCGACAGAAAAATCGAGAAGATCCAGGGTTTTCAGGATCGAGATTTTGCTGCTGATGAAGATGATGAAGGTTTTTCTCTTTTGAAAGCTTTCCTAATGACATCTAGAAATCAGTGAAATTCTGAGTGTGAGAGAAAAAACTCGATTTGAAGGGAGGATTTGTCTTGAGGAAGAAGAAAACGAAAAAATTGGGAGTAAGGAATTAGCTCAACTAACTTACGTTGAGAAGAAGATATCAATGGTGGTGTGACCGATTTTTTTTTTTTTTTCTAAATTTTAAAATAATATGTTTGAAACTTTGAACGGTCGTTTCTATTAACTATTTTTATCGAATAAACGAATTTATAAAAAAAAAATTATGATATTTTAAACTCTAACCTAATTTTTGCAACCTTAAACTTTTATAACCTAATTTTTAAATTCTAAAACTTAGTAACCTTATTTTTAAAAACTAAAATCTCAAATAGAAATTTGAAATTATAGTATAATTAGATTATATTTAATTTGTGTTTCAGCTAATGAGATTGACTTCTAGCCACATAAATTCTATTTTGAGTTTTTTTTTCCAAAATCTATTTTGAATTTAATTTTATGTTTTTTTAGAAGTTTAATTTTTTGTTTATAGTTTAATTTTTGTCAAAATTTTCAATTATCAAAATTTAAAGTTAAAAAATTCCAGTTTATCTAAACTGAAAGTTTAAAATTTATTTTGAATTTTATTTTCATCCAATAAAAATAGTTACAAGTTTAAAAGACTATTACACCTAAAAAAATCCAAAATTTAGATTATACATTATTTTTGGATGTTTGCATATACAATTTACTTATAAAATAAATTATTTGTAATAAATAACTCGTAAAATATTTTGTGGACATTATTATATGATAAACCATATGTAATTATGTATAAACCAACTACTATATAGTATATATAAGGGTGGTTTGCTTGAATGTGCATAATTGCACGTTCTTGCCCAGACGAGTTGGTTCAACTGGCAGCACCTCAGGCAAATGTCTGAGAGGTCACCAGTTCGAGTCATCGGATGGATAGGGTGGGGAGTAAGGCAAGAAAAAAGCCTGAAAGGTAAAACCTTTAATCCCATCTTTGATGGGGATCGAATCCACAACATCTGACTCAAAAGGGTCGATCAGCTCGAGTCGTAGTCAGTCCAGCTACAAGCGAAAAAAAAAAAAAATTGCACGTTTTTTAATAACATTTATAAAATTATAAATTTATCTTTAATTATTTAAATATTTTTTCTCTAATCATTTTTGTGTTTTTTCTTTTTTACCATTAATGATAAAAGTAATTTTGTCCAAAACATCAAAAAATACATTAAACCTAAATTTCTTATAATATGAAACAAACAAAAATGTCTAAAACTCCGTATAAAAAAGGAGAAAATATTATTTAAGAATCAAAATCTTATAAGAAAAGGTTTAATTTAAATTTTGGATCATTTGTATTTAACCATTTTAAAAAAATCGAAAATTATATTGTACAAATACTTTTTCTTATAAAACCCATATATATTAACTTTTGTTTTCCACGTCATATATATTAACTTATAAAATTCATTTACTTGAAGTTGTCTCCCTTATTTATTTAAAAAATAAAAATAAAAAAATAGAACTTGCCGTTTGCCGTTAAAAGCAAAAATAAAAGTTTAAAAAGTGTGGGATTTTAGCAAATGTTTTTAAATTAGGAAAGAGATCTCTTTTCAAAATTTGAAACTCCGCCTTACTTTTCTTCACGCGCCACCATTTTTCCCCCTTTCACTTACAAATACACCCAATTATCTCTCAAAAGATTCTTCGAGACTAGAGATTCGCTTTGCTTCTCTCTCACAATTTTCATTACCAGATTCAGGATTTGTAAGAGAACTGCGTTTTTCAAATCTTACTCTTCTGAATTTTTGTTTAATTTCTTCTTCTTATTTGTTAATTTCAATCTCTTGTGTTGGGCTATTTCGTTTAATTCATCTCTGGATCTAATCTGTAACTTTACTTCTTAGATTCTATGGGGTTTTTTCCTGGTCAAGAGTTTGCAAATGTGTTCTTTGTTTATTATATGTTCATATAAAATAATGTAGCTCTTTTTTCTTCCGGGGAAATATGGTTTACTTGATTCTGTACTGTATTTGTGTATCTAAGTTTCTGTTGTCCGAATAATCAAGATATATTTAGATTCCATTACCAAATTTTAGGGATTTTAAGTTCTTGAATGTTCTTTTGTCAAAACCTAGTTTTTATTCGGATGTTTGCACGCATGTTGCATTTCTTGAAAATATTGTATTGAGAAAATTAGGGATTTACCTGAGGATAAGCTTTGTTCTCTTTAATTCATGAAATTATATAGATGAATGCATATTTATATGTTTATATAGTGTTATATCTTAGCTGACTACAAAGTGTTCGATGAAATGCCTCACAGAAAATGGATTTTCTTCCTGATGCTCTTCTTCAATACATTCTCTCCAACTTAACCAACGCACGTGACGTAGCTGCCTGCAACTGTGTCTGCAAGAGATGGAAAGAGTCAACAGACTCTATCAAGAACATCTATTTCCCTCGAAATTCATTTGAAAGTATCTCGAATGATTCTGATACTATTATTTCGAAGATGATTTCGTCCTTTTGTCGTCTCGAGGGGCTTGTAGTCTATAGCTCATTCACTAGCAAAGGTTTAGTATCTTGGATGCTGCAAGTGAGTTCATCACTTAAGCATTTGGAGCTAAGAATGGATAATCTCACTAGTAGTGAAGCTAGTCTAGAAGGACCCTTGAAGCTTGATTGCATTGGTTTAGCCAAGAATTTAGAAACTTTAAAACTTTGGGGTGTTTTGATGATTAGCCCTCCTAAATGGGATATGTTCCCAAATCTTCGTAGCCTCGAAATCGTGGGTGCAAAATTGGATGATTCTGCATTGGCTCATGCTCTAAAAGCTTGCCCTTATTTGAGTAACTTGCTTCTGCTAGCTTGTGAAGGAGTTAAATCAATTTCATTAGATCTGCCATTTTTGGAGCATTGTAAGCTTGATTTCTATGGACAAGGTAGCAGCTTGCTCTCACTCACGAGTCCAAGAATCGTGTCCTTAGATGTTCAGGGATGTAGCTGGATTAGTGTACCCGAAACAAGATTCTTAAAGACCTTATCTATCTCTAGTTCTGCTGGTAAAAAAACATGTGTTTATTCTACTATTTGTAAAATTTCTCAGTCTCATTTCACTGCTTCAGACCCCAATGTCTTCTTTACTTGTGTTCTTATCTTGAATTCTGTTTCCAGGAAGAGTTTACATGGTAGATTTTCGGAATCTTTCGTCGCTTGAGTTCTTATCGATTCGTGGTGTACAATGGTGTTGGGATGCAATCTGTAGAATGCTGGAGCAAGCTAGAGAAGTTAAACATCTCTATATGAAAGTTGAATTCACTGGAGATTATGAAGCGTTTCAGCCATTTCCTGAGATTGATTTCGTCGAATTCTTCAATAATCATCCTAAGCTACAGAAATTTGACATCCATGGAGCAATGTTTGCTGCACTTTGCCAGAAAAACAGTTTAAAGAAGGTAAAAGCTAAGCTTTTTTTCATGAAAAAATGAATCAAAATCTCAACTTTTTCTCCTTTTTCTCTTGCAGCTTGAGACAGGTTTTAGTATACCTTGTTTAGAAGAAGTTGTGGTTACAGTAAGATCGCCATTAAATGCAGAGCAAAAGATGAACACACTTGAATCTTTGGTGAAATATGCTAAAGTACTTAAGAGAATGGTGATTAGGATTCTTCAGATGAAGAGTAATCATAATAGTGCAGATGATTTCTTTGATGATATTTGCAAATTTGGGCGTATGAATCGGCATATTGTTAGAATTGAATAATTTTTAGTTATTTTTTTTAATTTTCAATTCTGAGTTTTAATTTCGTCATTGATTTCTATGTATTGTTTCTTGTGTGTGTTAACTGAGGATTTTTTTTGGTTTTTTAACTTTGATTCATGGTTATGAACTTTATAACATTGATACTTTTTCACTCTTGTCTTCTTTTTTTTAATTAAGTTAATTAAAAAAAATATGGTTAGATTTCTTAATTAGTTTAATTATATTATTGTTCGTTATATTTTGTTTGTACAATTTCTTTTTAAAAAAATTATAGAAAGGGTAAATCGTTTTGGTCTGGATATTTTGGTTCCTAGTTCTTTATTAAATAGAAAAATACAAAACAAAACTCAATATTACTATGGATTAAGAAAATGTATATGTATAGATGTTTGAAAATTCAAAATTTTAATTTTTATAAATTTAGAAAATATAATTTGTTTTTCCCAACAAAAAATATAATAATTGTCTATATCTCCTAAAAACTACATATCCATTAATGTCTTTTTTGTCGTTTATTTATAATCTTATATTTACAAAAAAAATTGCATTTTAATTTATGATATAAAATACGGTCCAAACATACCCATTTAACTAAATACTACCACAGTGATAATCAAGAGCATATATCTGTATATATATATATGCTCAAACTTCAATTTTTTTTATATACACACATATTTATATATATATATATATATATATATATATATCTACATATTAAAAATGCAAAATTTTAAATTCTTTTCTTTTTTCCAATTTTTTTATGCAAATTTTTAAAATTTAAAAAAAATAAAAAATAAATTTGTTTTTTTTAATTAAACAAATTGTTTAAATCTCCTAAAAATACGATAAACCTCAAATTATATTTCACCATTAATTAAAGGGTAATTAAATCTCACCAAAAAAAGAAAACACAACAAAAAAATACGGCAACACCACAAATTCCAAAAACAATTTTTTCCCCCTTCTAATATAAATACCAACCCCCTCACAAGTTTTTAAAATAACCCATAAATAAATAAATAAAACCATTAAAATGGCGGTCCGCGTTTCGCTCCAGCTGCGTTTCGTAGCTGTAACCGCGTTCGCGGCCGTCCTATTTTTCCTAACATTATCTCAAACAACAGAAGCACGTAAAATTAACCTATGCTCGCACACAGCATATCCCGCCCTTTGCAGACCACTCATTAAACGCATCGCAAGTCCAAGACGCGCCACACACCGTATGATTCAAATCTTGGAAACGCGTGCAAGAATCGCGATTACAAACGCGGAAGGATACAGAAACGGTAACGAAGCAATGACTACATGTTACTCTGTATTAAACGACGCCGTTTATAATTTAATGAGTGCTAGAAAAAGTATAAGGAGACGTGACGTGGCAATGATGAACACGTATTTAACTGCGGTCGTGTCAGATTTTGGCACGTGCGTGGATGGATTTGTGCAATATAGTCAGGTTAATACGGTGCAAAATGCTGTGGGGGAATTGTTGAATATTAGTATAAATTGTTTGGAATTATCTACGATGATTAGATGATTTATGTAAAAAAAAAGGGGAAATTAATTATTTTATGATTAATTTTTTCTGAATTTAAAAGGGATTAATTGAAAATATTTGGGAATTGTTTGTTGTTGGTTTTTATGGGGTTTTTTTTTTATTTTAATGTTTGATTCTGTTGTAATTTGTTTCAAATTTGGATTTTGTGTTTGTTGCTGCTAGAAAATGTTTTTCTTTTTCTAAAATTTTGCAGATATGATTAGTATTCCAATTTTGTTTTTACAAAATTGTACTAATTAATTTATATGTATTTAAGAAATACATTTTTTTTATGATTATAACGGAATTGCATTAAGGGATTTTTATAAATAGTCTAATTCAAGCATTTTTTTAAATGCACTAGATCCAAATATAAAATTGGTATATTTTTATATATTAGAACATATGTGTAAAAACGTATTTAATTAGAACACTATACCAGTTGACCATTTGATTAAAAAAACATAAATTACTTTAATTATTGTAAACTCAAGCAATTATGACTCATCAACGCTAAGAAGCCCATAACATTTGACTTTCAAGTACAACTTAAGTGAAACCCAAAACAGGTGTCAAGGAAAGAAGAGCTCACAAGTTGAAGTGCTAACCACTAAAGCAGCCCTACTACCATCATCACGTAGAGGAGGATTGCGTGAAGAACAAAATCAATTTGCTATCTTGCAATCCATTGATGAAGAGACACATGGCTAAGCTACAAGAACTAGAAAGTTCTATCTCCATGTATAAAAAGACATGAATGGTTTAAGAAAAAATGTGCAGAACTATCAATGAAAAAATATTAAAAAGAAATTTTCTCTAACTTTCTATTTGTTTTACAAAGCTCTACTTTCCTAAAACTCACATGGTATCAGAGCCATGACGAGTTCAAACCTTGATTCTATACCATTTCCAACTCATATAAACATCTCCAACTTTGTGACCTTGAAACTTAACGACAGAAATTATTTATTATGGAAGACTCAAGTGGAATCGCTATTAAGCTCACAAAAGCTGCTGGGTTTTGTAAATGGCAATGAAAGAAAACCATCAGAGAAGATCAGCATCAAAAAGGCTTCAGAAATTTCAGAAATAAGTAACCGAGATTATGAAATTTGTTTTGAAACTGACCAACTAGTAAAGTCATGGTTGTTTAGTACCTTATCTGAAGAAGTGCTAGGATGTGTCTATGGTCTTACCCATTCTCAAGAGGTATGGAGTACTCTGGCTGAAAGTTTTAATAAAAGTTCATTAGCAAGGGAATATGATCTTCATAGTTCTCTGCAAATGATTACAAAAGGGAATCGTGATCTACACGACTATCTTAGAGAATTCAAGATGCTTTGTGATCAATTAAGCTCTATTGGTAAACCAGTTTCTGAACCCATGAAGATCTTTAGGCTTCTTCAAGGATTGGGAAAGAGTTATGAATCATTTGCTACAGCAATACAAACATCAATGCATAAACCCCCTCCGCCGACGTACAATGAGGTTGTTTCACAATTAAATGGATTTGATACAAGATTAAAATCATACGAATCAAGTGCACAAACAATTGAGCCCCACATGGCATTTCAAACTCAAACCCTAGATTCACACCAAAATCAACACAACAATAACTACTCCAGGTCACATAATAACCGAGGAAGAGGTTCTTATGGTCGGAATGGCGGCTACCGTGGTAGAAGCAATGGTTTTTCATCTAGGGGGCGTGGGTTTCCCCAACAAGTTTATTCTCATTGGAATAACTCAATATCTCAAGTTGATGGACAAGCTCCAAAACCAATCTGCCAGATTTGCGGAAAAGTCGGACACATAGCCTTAAAATGTTGGAACAGATTTGATAACTCCTATCAAAGTGAAGAAATCCCACAAGCCCTTGCAGCTTTACAAATATCTGATAATCTAGGCACAGAATGGTATCATGATTCAGGTGCTACTGCACATATCACTTCATCAAAGGATCATTTACAAAACTCTGTGCCTTATTCTGGTATGGACAAAGTTATGGTTGGTGATGGGAGCTTCTTACCTATCACACATGTCGGTTCAACAAATCTATTCACAACTTCAGGTATCATTCCACTTCATGATGTTCTAGTATGTCCTACAATTCAAAAATCATTATTATCAATATCAAAACTATGCAATGATTTGCCTTGTGGTATATATTTTGATGCTAATGGACTTAGAATCATGGATATACATACACAGCAAGTTCTGACAACAGGAAAACGACGTGATGGACTCTATGTGTTGGAGAATCCAGAATTTCAAGCATTTTATTCTACAAGACAGCAAGCAGCAACTATGGATACTTGGCACCAACGTTTGGGTCATGCAAATTTTCAGATTCTCCAACACTTAAAGAACAACAAGGCAATTACGGTTAATAAGAGCAGCACCGTCTCCGTTTGTGGACCTTGTCAAATGGGGAAGACATCTAAATTACCTTTTGCTCCTTCAGAGTATAATGCTAGTGAATCTCTTGAAAGGATACATTGTGATCTTTGGGGACCTTGCCCTTTTGTTTCAATTCAAGGTTTCAAATATTACGTAATTTTCATTGACAACTATTCAAGATTTTGTTGGTTTTATCCTCTAAAGTTGAAGTCTGAATTTTTATCAGTGTTTAAGAGATTTAAAGCTCTTGTAGAAACACAATTTTGCAAGAAGATTAAATCATTTCAAAGTGACGGAGGAGGAGAATTCAAATCTACTATGTTTCTTGATTGCTTGGCTGAAAATGGTATTGCTCACTACATTTTTTGTCCGTATACTCCGCAGCAAAACGGTATCGCTGAACGCAAGCACCGCCATCTTACAGAATTGGCTTTATCGATGATGTTTGCAAGTCAAGTGCCAATGAAATTCTGGGTTGAGGTATTTTTCACTGCCACTTATCTCACCAATTTATTACCATCATCAGTGTTGCAATTTATCAGTCCTTATGAAAAGCTTCTTCAAAAATCTCCTAATTATTCAGCTCTAAGAGTGTTTGGATGTGCGTGTTTTCCATATCTGAGACCATATGCTTCTCATAAAATGGAACCCCAGTCCTTACGTTGCGTGTTTCTCGGCTATAATGCATCTTCTAAAGGCTATCGATGTTACTTTCCTCCCACAGGGCGTGTTTATATATGTCGCCATGTCATTTTTAATGAAGAGCAATTTCCCTTTGCTACTCACTATCGTCACTTGGCTCCATCTTATACCACCTCTCTACTCAAGGCTTGGCAGTTAGATCACCAATCTGATTTTGTTACTTCTGATATTAGCTCCCAAGATGTTGCTTCTGGGATTCTCATGCCTTCTTTGCCTAATGAAGGATCTTCAGAAACTATGCCAACACACTCTCCACCACCGGTCACAGATTCAGATCCAATATTACCTCATCCTCTTGATACATCTACTATGGATTCTCTATCTCTTGAAGACAACAATTCATCCATTTCTACACACCCTATGATCACGCGTCTCAAGGATGGAATCAGCAAGCCAAATCCCGTTATGCCCTTCTCACACACAAGGTTCCTTTTATTAAACCAAAAACAGTAGCTTCTGCTCTCAAAGATCCGGGTTGGGCTAAGGCTATGGCAGAAGAAATTGAAGCTCTCCGTATCAATGACACATGGGATCTTGTTCCAGCTACCTCTACGATGAATGTTCTTGGTTGCAAATGGGTTTTTCGAACCAAACTGAATCCCGATGGCTCTCTTAATAAGCTGAAGGCTCGATTAGTTGCTAAAGGCTTTCACCAAGAAGAAGGTGTTGATTTCCTAGAGACATTTAGCCCGGTTGTTCGCACAACAACAATACGTCTAGTCCTCAATATTGCTGCTGTGAACGGATGAGATATTAGACAGTTAGACGTTAAAAATGCATTTCTTCACGGTGATCTCCATGAAGAGGTTTATATGATTCAACCTCCTGGGTTTATTAATGATGATTTTCCGTCTCACGTATGCCGTCTCAAAAAGTCTCTCTATGGGTTAAAGCAAGCCCCACGTGCTTGGTTTGATAAATTCAGCAATTTTCTTCTCGAGTTCGGTTTTATTTGTAGCACCGCTGATCCGTCTTTGTTTGTGTATCGACATGATGGCAATACTTTGGTTCTTCTACTTTATGTAGATGATATTCTACTGACCGGAAACAATTCACAGCTTTTCACCAAGCTTATATCTGTCCTTAACTCTCATTTTTCAATGAAAGATTTAGGTTCTCTTGGATATTTTCTTGGAGTTCAAGTATTAGACACACCAGATGGACTATTTCTCCACCAATCAAAATACACAGAGGATATTTTAGTTGCAGCAAGCATGGAATCCTGCAATCCCATGCCTACTCCACTACCTTTGAATTACACAACCGAAAAATCTTCTTCTACTGCTTTCTCTGATCCGACCTATTTTCGCAGTTTGGCGGGTAAGTTATAATACTTAACAATAACTCGTCCAGATATACAATATGCTGTTAATATTGTTTGCCAAAGAATGCATGCTCCAACTATGGACGATTTTTATCTACTCAAGCGGGTATTACGGTATCTTCGCGGGTCAACATCTTTGGGACTCTTCTTGGCTCGTAACAGCCCTCTTTTACTTCATGCTTATAGTGATAGTGATTGGGCTGGTTGTCGAGATACACGACGTTCTACTACGGGATTTTGCACATTTTTGGGTCAAAACCTCATTTCTAGGTCTGCTAAACGGCAACAGACTGTTTCTCGGTCTTCTACAGAAGCAGAATACCGTGCTTTGGCTCAAAAAGCAGCTGAATTAACTTGGTTCTCTTTTCATCTTCGAGACCTCGGTATTCCTCAAGATGGCCCTGCTCTTCTTCAATGTGACAACCTTTCTGCAGTTCATCTCTCCACGAATCCGGTCTTTCACAGTCGCTCCAAACATATTGAAATTGACTATCACTTCATTCGAGAAAAAGTTTCACTTGGCTCCATCATCACCAAGCACATTCCAGCTCATCTCCAGCTTGCGGACATTTTCACTAAATCCCTTCCTCGGCATGAATTCTTCCACTTGCGTCACAAACTTGGTGTTCGGTCTCCTCCGACCACCAGTTTGAGGGGGGATGTAAACTCAAGCAATTATGACTCATCAACGCTAAGAAGCCCACAACATTTGACTTTCAAGTCCAACTTAAGTGAAACCCAAAACAGGTGTCAAGGAAAGAAGAGCTCACAAGTTGAAGTGCTAACCACTAAAGCAGCGCTATTACCATCATCACGTAGAGGAGGATTGCGTGAAGAACAAAATCAATTTGCTATCTTGCAATCCATTGACGAAGAGACACATGGCTAAGCTACAAGAACTAGAAAGTTCTATCTCCATGTATAAAAAGACATGAATGGTTCAAGAAAAGATGTGCAGAACTATCAATGAAAAAATATTAAAAAGAAATTTTTTCTAACTTTCTATTTGTTTTACAAAGCTCTAATTTCCTAAAACTCACAATTATAATTTCACAATCTCATCTTCACTATCATTTTTTTATTAAATGAAGGTAATTTTGTCGATTGACACTAAAAAAATGTATTTTTGAATATGGAATCAATAGTAGTGCAGCTTTTCAAATTTAAACTATGAAATAGTCTATTTTTAAATTTAGAAAAAAAAAACGATTCTGAAAAGATCAAATCACTTAACAACATAAATTTCACACATTATTTTTAGCTTTTGTGTCCAATTTAGCTCGACATGGATATTGAAAACCATCTATGTATTTGGTTCACAATTGATGAAATAAAGCTCCATAAAAGAAAATATTTATAAAATGTTAATTTTTTTTTCACAAGAAAAATCAATTTGCTTAACAAAGAAAATAAATATCAAAATCTAGTGATTTTAGGGATAATGGCAAAAGAAACTCTAGAATTTTGGCGAAAAAAATTTCTGAAAAATAAATTTAGCAAAAAACATTTTTTATTTTATTTTATTTTTGACGAAAACGACTCTAAAATTTGAAATTTGACTGAAAAAACCTTAAAATTTACATTTTTTAACATCATTTTTCTTATTATTAATCATAGCAACGACAAACACATAGTACACAATTGCATAATTGAACAAGTCGGCAACCCACACTAGATTGATATATCACAATATCTTTTGTAATTTGTGGTTACAAAACAAAAACATAAAATATCAAAAGCAAGAAGACAAAAATATAAATTCAAAACAAAAAAAAATTCAAAAAATGAGAAGATTCTGTGTAAAATAAGAAAGAAAAATATCACAAAAATGTGGGGTCCACAACAACCGTCCATCAACGTATCATTTTTCGCTTAAGCAGAATCTCACGAGCACGAGCTATATTACCTTCTCTCTCTCTATCTTTCTCCGTGCCGTTTCTCCTACGTGCTCGAATCGCGATGCGCCACGTGGCGTAATCGTAGGATAAAGTGCCGTTTTACTTCGATAACACGTGAGTGTGTGTGAGTGAACGGCAAAGAGCGAAGAAATTTCTCCCACTCTCTCACTGGATACGAAGATCATCGAGATTCTCGGGATCTCTGCTTGTTATTTAGTGAGATTCTTTGATTCGAGTCGTAATCTGAAGTTTCGGCCGTAAACAGGTACGAAGAATTTTGAATTTCTCTTCAATTTTGTTTGAATTCTGGTAAATTTTTTCAGTGATGGTTTTTGGATTGAAGTTGCTATTGCGATTGCTTGGGTTTAGAAGTACAGCTTGTTTGATTACCCGTTGAAATGACATAGAGAGTGTAAAACAACTCGTTTGATTCAAATGGCAATGTTTCGTCACATGAGAGAAAAAGGAAATGTAGGAGTGAATAGAAGCGAAGAACATGTTCTGTGTGTGAATGTTGTGGAGAATTTTGGCTTTGTTTGATAATAAGGGACGATTCTTTTCTTCTCTGTGTGTATTGCACTTGTTCTTTGGCTGAAGTAAGAGTGAAAAGTTTGTCATGTGAAAAGGGGTGGTCTTAGTCTGTCAAATTCTTCTTTTTGAAACAATTATAATAATTTGTTTCTTTTTAAGCTATGCAAAGTTTGATTGATTTTATTCTCTTACTAGTGTTTTCTATAATCTCTACTTTACTTAACAGATCCGGCAAGTTTGATTCAGCGGGAAGAAGTGTGACGAGAAAGCATGAGTAATACTGTAGTGCATAACTTACTAAACCGGGGTTTGATTCGTCCTGTAAATTTCGAACATCAAAACAAGCTCAACTCGTCTTGCATTCCTGCTGTTTCTGTGTACCAAAAGGCATCTGCTAATCAAGCAGTGGGTAAACCTGGCAGATCCCATTTGGGTACAAAATTTTACGGGAGGGGTCTTAAAAAGGCAGGGCGAGGAGTGATCATTGAAACAGGACGACCTGTCTCAGTTGTTCCACAGGCTGTTCTAGCCATGGATCCTGCTTCTCAGGTAATTGTAAACTTCTTGGTCAGATCCTGTTCACACAGTATCTAAATATGAGATGTTTAGTTGCAAGGCTAACTGCACTCACATTGTCCAATGTGTGGTAGGCGTTTGATGGAACTTATTACTGACCTAAATGATATGCAGTTCTGTGTGGAATGAAAGTGTTACCTGCTTGTTATTGACCCAATTCTTCCATTATGAACTAGGCTTACTACCACATGTATATATGCCCAGGAAACGTTTAGTGCTTTATAATGCTCTCCCAATTGATGCATAAGTTGATTATCATATCACTATATGCTAAACAAAATTCATCCTTGAACAGGCAGCCGAGAAATTTAATCTTGACGGGAATATTGACTTACTGGTATGCATAGCCTTAAAAATATTGGATATGATCTTGCAGGGCCCTGCAGCCCCAAATGTTTTGCGGTAGTAAGTTTTATGCTTGCAATTGAATAGGTTGAAGTTACTTCTACAACTGTAAGAGAAGCAAATATCCAGATAGCTCATACAAGTGACTCATTGCTTCTACACTGGGGTGCAATACGTGACAACAAAGAGTATGCTATTGTCAAATGATGTTTTTTTGTTACCTAGTTAAGAGATTTTTCCAAGTGTATAGGGCACCTGTTTTCATTAGCTTTCTTTTGCATTTCATGTATCAGAAAATGGGTCCTTCCTTCTCGCTCTCCCAATGGAACTCAAAACTACAAGAACAGAGCGCTTAGAACTCCATTCGTAAAAGTGAGTTTTTAAAATCCATTCACCAAGAGAAGTCACTAGTTGTGGTGATATGATTTATAGCTGATGAAAATGTAACATATGATTTTCAAAACGGTGCTTCACCTATTTTTGACAGGCTGGTGCCAATTCTTACCTTAAAGTAGAGATTGATGATCCTGCCATTCAAGCGATTGAGTTTCTTATATTTGACGAAGCTCGGAATAAATGGTTAGTGTGCTTTTTCTTGTTCTTACTGTTTAAACCAGAATAAAGAGCTTGCTAATATAGTTTATGATATTGTTTTTCTCTCCTCTTGACATATGCAGGTATAAGAATAATGGTCAAAATTTTCATATAAACTTACCGATGGATAGGAATGTGGAACACAATGTTTCTGTTCCTGAAGATCTTGTACAGATCCAAGCATATCTTAGATGGGAACGCAAGGGTAAACAAACGTACTCTCCTGAGAAAGAGAAGGTAAGTCACGCGTTGTGCTTATTCAAACAAATCTTCAAGGATTTCTATCTTTCATATCTATATCAATTTTGCACCTTTTATGCTATTTGGTGATTTCACTAAGAGAAACAACACTTTGACCAGACAATGAGACAATTAGGGTAGAGACTAGAGTTCATTACTGGTACAAATATCTATTAATTTTCAGTTACACTTTGACATGTTTTCAGTTACATGTTAGTTCTATATTATCTGACTGATCAACAAATAAACAATGATTAGCTAATTTGAACATATACTTGATTAAGTTTTACAAATAGATCCTTTTATTTGGCCACTGGTGGTATTTTGGAGCACCAATGGAAAGGAGAGACATTATAAGTTTCATAAGCAACTACATGTGAATCAGAGTGGCTGGTATCATGACATGTAGACCTGGATAAAGCTTACTTGCATTTATATTAAACACTTGAAATTGTGGGTATATCCATTTTCATAGAGTTTATGAGAATAATTGTTCTCTGGTCAAAAGGAGGAGTATGAAGCCGCTAGGATGGAGCTACGGGAGGAAATGATGAGAGGTGCTTCAGTGGAAAATCTCCGAGCAAGGCTGTTGAATAAAGATAAAACTAATGATTCTCCAGAAACTAAGAGGACTTCATCGAAAGGGAATGAGGTCAAGAAACCTGATGATCAAGTACAACCAAAGCATAAAAAATACTTCAGTGTTGAGAAGATCCAGCGCAATGGAAGGGACTTGAATCAGCTTATCTCTAAGCATGTTTCTGATTTTGTTGAAGCAAAATCCCAATCCTCAGTTGGACCACGGGAGTTAACAACTCTCGAGGTATATGCCAAAACAAAGGAAGAACAAGAACCCACTCCAATTTTTAGCAAGCAAATATTCAAGCTTGAAGGCAGTGCTATTTTGGTCAGTTGGGAGTATCTATCTTGTTCCCTTTTCTGTTCATTTGAACTAAATATTCATCTAAAAAATATTATCTAACGGCAAGTCCCATCCCCCTCTGTTTAGGTTCTTATCACTAAGCCTTCTGGAAAGACGAAAATTCATTTGGCAACCGATATAAAGGAGCCCATGACCCTTCACTGGGCTTTGTCCCAAAAGGGTGGAGAGTGGTTGGTAAGATTCTTCCATCTTTTTGTTTCGTTAACAAAAACATACTTTTCTGATTAACAGCTGTTTTTTCTTGATCATAGATTAGTTTCCTTTCGTCTCAGTTTACGAGTCATTGACACTGCAGGACCCACCTTCAGATATACTGCCATCAAATTCTGTGCCAGTCCGTGGCGCTGTTGATACACAGCTAACCATTGTTTCAGCTGATCTTCCTAGTCCGGTACAACTAGAAGAATCTTAAATATTCTATACCCTTAACTTCATCTGGATCCAGAGATGGTATGTAAGTCCTCATGATAACCAAAAATGTAGGTCCAAACTTTTGAGCTAGAAATAGAAGGTGACAGTTATAAGGGCATGCCATTTGTACTCAATGCTGGTGAAAAGTGGATCAAAAATAATGGAAGTGACTTTTATGTGAACTTTGTTCAAGAGGCAAAACAAGTTCAAAAGGTTCCTCTTCCTTTTTTTCTTCCAAAATCTATAGCACTTGAGCCCTATTGTTCCCTAGATACTTAAATCTTAAACTTTCCAATTGAAAGGATTATGGTGATGGAAAAGGTACAGCCAAGCTTTTACTCAATAGAATCGCAGATTTGGAGAGTGAGGCCCAGAAGTCTTTCATGCACCGGTCAGTTTTATGTACAAGCATTCTGGCTCTTATTTTTGTGTTTTAGACTTGAAGAATCTCGACACTCGCATTACTTTTCTCAAAACATTTGCTACGTGAAGCCCTTCTAAGTTGATATCCCAGCTCCAGTGTTTCAATAGTTTTCTGAGCCATCTCTGTTCATTTTTTTGGTCTATGAGCCATAAGAGATTGATTTAAATTTCTATAACTTACAGTGATTGATCCATATTGGATGATGCCTAAGATATTTTCTCGTCATACATCTATTTTGTGCATGAAGTTGCTTGCAATTTCTGGAAAATACTCTTCTTTTTTTTCTGAACGGCTAAAATGTACTCTCTTTCTTGTTTTCTAGATTTAACATTGCCGCAGATCTTGTGAACGAGGCGAAAAGTGCTGGTCAACTAGGTTTTGCAGGGATTCTAGTCTGGATGAGATTTATGGCTACAAGACAGCTTGTGTGGAACAAGAACTATAATGTTAAGCCACGGTACGGTTTAGTAAATGGGATAGTAGTTGAAAGTGTTATACTTTATCCATGTTTCTTATTCATCCGTAATGGAATATATCACCAAACGATATCAGTGTATATGTTTTTTTTTTCATTTTAGCATCTGCAAACGATACCTCGTATAGTTGAATTGACACCATTGTCTTCATATACAAAACTCATTACTTTATGGCAGTGAGATAAGTCAAGCGCAGGATAGGCTGACTGACATTCTCCAGGACGTCTATGCAAGTTGTCCAGAGTACAGAGAACTTTTGCGGATGATAATGTCTACGGTTGGTAGAGGTGGTGAAGGAGATGTTGGTCAACGAATCCGAGATGAAATTCTAGTCATCCAGGTTGATCTTTAGATTTTATCTTTTCAAAATTATTTCACTTTTGAATGTGCATGTAGGAAATAAGAACAATCCGTACACAAAGGAATCCTAAGATTCCAGAGTTGAACTCTATATCCTGATTTTCTAGGATCGCATTCCCTAATGCGCCCACTGTCCCACACTTCCGTCAACATAGCAGAGTTGTGTTGCGCCATGTCAAGATGAGAGATGGGATGCCATCACTAGCCTGCAACTCCTATTTTCCTCACATAATGAGTGAATTATTTGCTTGCAGAGTAAAAATAGCTGCAAGGGTGGAATGATGGAGGAATGGCATCAGAAGTTGCATAACAACACCAGTCCCGATGATGTTATTATCTGTCAGGTATTTGAACTTCTACCCCACTAACCAAAAGGTAAATTATTCTGGTTTTAATCTTCGTCTTTATCTTGACATTCTTGCTGTAGGCATTGATCGATTTTGTCAGTAGTGACTTTGACATGAGTGTTTATTGGAAGACCTTGAACGACAATGGCATAACCAAAGAGCGACTCTTGAGTTATGATCGTGCCATACGTAATGAACCAAGTTTTAAAAGAGAACAAAAAGATGGTCTTCTTCGTGATCTTGGACACTACATGAGGACTTTAAAGGTTAGTTCCCCAAGGCTATGTTAACTTCTTTTAGAAACTTTTTGTTGTTCGTATATTTGGAAATTATTATTGAAATCTAACTGCACCTTTCTTCTTAGAAACTTGGACTGGTTTTCTATCTAACTCTGTAATTCGTGGTCTTCTTTATATTGTATAGGCTGTTCATTCCGGGGCAGATCTTGAGTCAGCTATACAAAATTGCATGGGATACAAAGATGATGTAATGCCAATATACTGAAAAAATGCAAACTAATGCTTCTTGTAACTGACAACTGAAGTTTGTGTTGTTCTTCAGGGTGAAGGTTTCATGGTTGGGGTTAAGATAAATCCTATATCAGGCTTGCCTTCTGGATATCCAGTACCTTTCGTCTCATCTTCCTTCATAGAATTTAATATAAGTGTCTATTCCGTTCAACTTACACTATGTTGCACTCCTCTCAACAGGACTTGCTTCGTTTCGTCCTAGAACACGTTCAAGAAAACAACGTCGAGCCACTTCTTGAGGTGCTATGTTTTCCTATATGCTAGCCAAATTCTTATACTGTTATTTTGACGTCTATATATCATATATTTACACTGAGAATCTTGATGTAGGGTTTGCTTGAAGCTCGTCAAGAGCTAAGGCCACTCCTGCTGAAGTCTCATGACCGTCTAAAAGATCTGTTATTCTTGGACCTGGCTCTTGATTCTACAGTCAGAACAGCTATTGAAAGAGGATATGAGCAATTAAATAATGCTGGGCCTGAGGTTAATGGATTCATTCACCATCCTGATACATTTTTATGAACATCACATTTCCAATAGTTTCATTTTCTAATTTTGTTTCATTTCTTTATAAGATATATTTGTCTTATCTAATGCCTTCATGTTACAGAAAATCATGTACTTCATCAGCCTAGTTCTTGAAAATCTTGCCCTTTCATCAGATGACAATGAAGATCTTATCTACTGCTTGAAGGTAAATATTCAGTCACTTAGCCAATTTCTCGAGGATAAGATTTCTTACAGATAGGACATTTGACCGAAGTTGTAAATATGTCGTCCGAATTGCTATATCCCCTTAGCCTAAAACGTGAATAATTCATTTATCTGACAATCTCTTCCTATTATATTTTATGACTGGTTTGTTTTGTCCACTAATCCGCGGTTAGTTTCAAACGACAACATAAGATGCATGATGCTAATTCACTGCTTTTGTAGGGATGGCACACTGCCCTCAGCATGTGCAAAAGCAAAGAAGATAATTGGGCTCTGTACGCAAAATCTATTCTTGACAGAACCCGACTGGCACTTGCAAGCAAAGCTGAGAGGTACCTCGAGATTTTGCAACCATCAGCTGAATATCTTGGGTCTTGTCTTGGAGTCGATCAATGGGCTGTAAGTTACACTTCCTGTGAACCAACCTCTTGTCGTTCTTTTACCCATAATTTTTTTTTTACCTGGAACAAGATAAACCTTTTTAATATCTTTGTAACCACTGTATTAGGTTAATATATTTACTGAAGAGATAATTCGAGCTGGATCGGCAGCAGCATTGTCATCATTAGTTAACCGACTTGACCCAGTTCTTAGGCAGACTGCTAACTTGGGAAGGTTAGATGGTCCAAAAATAGTCTGTAACTGATTAAAAATGATTCTATAGCAAGTAGTATTTATTGACGTACGGTAGTTACACGTCATAAAATCTAATGTAGCTTCACTTTTCTCTTAATCAGTTGGCAGGTTATAAGTCCTGTAGAGGTCGTTGGATATGTCCTTGTTGTGGATGAATTGCTCACTGTACAAAATAAAACCTACGACAGACCAACAATTATAGTGGCAAACAGAGTGAAAGGAGAGGAAGAAATACCTGATGGTGCAGTTGCAGTACTGACACCTGACATGCCAGATGTATTATCTCATGTTTCTGTTCGAGCGAGAAATGGAAAGGTAAATTTTACTATGTTTCCAAACGTTTCCTGAATGCTCGTGGCTTGATAATTGACTTTATCGGGATTTTCACTTGCAGATCTGTTTTGCTACATGTTTTGATTCTGGTATCTTATCTGATCTACAATCAAAAGATGGAAAATTGTTGATCCTAGAACCAACCTCTGCAGATGTGATCTATAGGTATTCCTTTATTTCTGTTTTCGTGAAAATCGAGCTGAGATATTCTCTCTTTATGTGATTGACACATTATTAAGTAGAATTCTTTTAGCATAAAATGTTCATACTTATGTTTTCGTTTTACAGGGAGGTAGACGATAGTCAGCTTTTAAGTTCAAGTTCGGACAACTTAAACGATGCTCCTCCGAGCATTTCATTGGTCAAGAAGGAGTTTTCGGGTAGATATGCTATATCATCTAAGGAGTTCACAACTGACTTGGTTAGTCTGCAATGATATATTAATATTGGATCTTTACTTTCTCGTCTTCACCTTTTTCTACTATCTTTCCTTCTTAGTTCTATTTTTGTTAATTCAAATAACATATTTCTGTTTTTCATGATTTCCTCATTATTGAATAAGTGACTTCACGGGCTCCTAATACAAACCCCAATTATCTTTTTCTAGGTTGGTGCTAAATCAAGAAATATTGGATATCTGAAAGGAAAAGTTCCTTCTTGGGTTGGTATACCAACTTCAGTTGCGCTGCCTTTTGGTGTCTTTGAGAAAGTCATCTCCGAAGATGCGAATCAGGTAGAATAATAGAACCTCTTAACTCATTATAAATCACAAAATATGAAAACATTTACCTAATTTTTTGTATGGTTTATCTGTGCCTTACTGGTATTCGTTTTTTAGAGTTGAGATTGTTCTAAATTGGCGTAGCATTTTTACTGAATGTCTAAATCAAGCGTAAATTGGAAAAAGAAAAATCGCTGAGACGAATAATATTTAGGCTCGTTTATGCTCCATTACAAAATTTCTATGCAATTTCCTAGGAGTTATAACCGTTCTTTAATGAGGTTCCTCCGAAGACAATGGTGCCTACTGCCTAGCATGACTCTCATGGAGTTGTTTCTTTTTTCATGATTACTTTCTCCCAACTCATTTTGGCAGGCGGTGAACAAGAAGTTGCAAGTATTGAAGAAAAGTCTTGATGAAGGGGATCAAAGTGCTCTAAAGGAAATCCGTGAGACAGTGTTGGGTCTAGTTGCACCCACAAAACTGGTATGACGTTTTTTGTCGTTAGAACTTTGAGCCACAATCATCTGTTTTGTTGTTCCTGCAAAATTAGAATCTTGGACTGGAGTTGTACATTTTCTCAACGCAAGCTATTAACCACAGTATAGTTCACAGTCAGGTCTTGGACCTCTGTTCTTTGACTTGTTTCTTTACCAAACAAATCATCTTGTTTTTTTACAGTCAGTACATAACTGCTTCATGCTTTGAATTCTAATTGAAGTGCCTATGATGTGATGTAAAAGATAAGCTAAAGAATTGTTTTTGTAAAATATCTGTATGATTTTGGTGCTCAGGTTGAAGAACTGAAAAGTACAATGAAAAGTTCTGACATGCCATGGCCAGGTGATGAAGGTGAAAAACGATGGGAGCAAGCTTGGGCAGCCATTAAAAAGGTCACAGCTTATATAACTCTCTTGGACTAAATTACATCGCTGCATAACTTCAAAAATACCAAATCTCACTAATCCGTTACATAAATTTCAGGTCTGGGCTTCGAAATGGAACGAGAGAGCCTATTTCAGCACTAGGAAAGTAAAACTGGATCATGATTATCTCTGTATGGCTGTTTTGGTTCAAGAAATCATCAATGCAGATTACGCTTTTGTCATTCACACAACCAATCCATCCTCTGGAGATTCATCAGAGATTTACGCAGAGGTAAAGATTCTTTCATCTCAGCTTCTTTTATAGAGATTGTGGTATTTAAGACCCTTAACTATTTTTATTCGGTGAAAAAACCCTCAAACTTTTGGAATGGTTTTTTAAGTCTGAATTTTGATAACCATGTATTTTTTAAAACCATACTAGATTTTTGTAATCAAAATTAAATTTTAAACACAAAATTAAACTATATTCTCAAACTTTAATCCATAGTTAGACTAATTTTACTATAATTTCAAGTTTAAATTTGAGATTTTGGTTAAAAAAAACCTGGTTATTAAGGTTTAAGATTTAAAAAACTTGGTTATTAAAGTCCATGGTTTTAAAATGTAATCTTTTCTTTATAAAACCGCTAACTCGCTAAGGTTAAAGCATTTATTGTGCCAATCCCCTCCAAGTGGGAAATCGAACTGTGGTTCATAGGGCACATAACCACAAAGAAACCACTAGTTTGTCGCACGGTTTAATCAGCCTCACGTCACTGTGTATTTTTGGTTTCAGGTAGTGAAAGGCCTTGGTGAAACTCTAGTAGGAGCATATCCTGGACGATCTCTAAGTTTCATCTGCAAGAAAAACAACCTTGATTCACCTCTGGTACTTAATCTAACCACTCTATTTCCATGTCTTAAAACTCCACAAACAAGACACAGTCTCAAGCCTGTAGACTTTCCTACCAACTGATAAAGTTTTTAAAACATTAATCAGGTGTTGGGTTACCCAAGTAAACCAATTGGGTTGTTCATTAGACGTTCGATCATATTTAGATCTGATTCAAACGGAGAAGATCTTGAAGGTTATGCAGGTGCAGGTCTCTACGACAGGTAATAAGAACACATTTTCTAATCGCAATGTCTTGATTTCATCAAATCTCTCTTCTAAAAACCGCGTCTAGGACGTGGTAGCTGCAAAAAACCGCCCGGTTAACTTGTTATAAGTGAAATTAATGGGCAACCCACCCGTTTCACTTGTAACAAGTGAAACTAATGGTAAAATCAATTAAATTGGTCAAATATCCGCTAAAATGGATCAAAATTGGTTAAAATCCATCAAAAATAGTTTTTTTTTAACTCGGGTCAAAATTAGTTAAAATTGGTGAAAATCGTTAATATCTGTTTAATTGGATTTGATCGGTCTCATTTAAAATTTCAACTGATTTTTATTGATTATTCAAAAGACAAAAATTTAGAAAATAAAAAAAAAGGAATTATGAGAAATGCCCTAATTCAAGTCTTTTTTGTAAATTTACCCTTTGTGTGAAGGTAAACCAATTACACATTTAGGTCTATTGTTATGGTATTTTTGTAAAAAATATTTGATTGAAGACATTTTTAAAAATCATTTATGCAAAATGTCTTAATTCAATACGTTTTTGCAAATTTGTCATAAAGGGTGAGTTTTTTGGTTTTCATTTCGAAAAGAAATTTTTATTTTTATTTTTTTCTTGTGTTTCTTTTATATATTTTGATGATTATAAATTTTGGTATTTATCAACATTTAATTTAAATTTAGAATTAATTAAAAATCCTATCTTTCTCTATATTTTAAAAATTATTTTTTTATTATAATATCCAAAAGTATTAATAAACATAATTAAACAAATTATAATGTTTTCTTAGATTTGGACCGACTAAATCATTCTAGATCCTAGATTTTAGTTTTATTTCTGTTCATCTAGCGTGTATCGATCTTGATCTAATTAACAATGAAATGTGTCCCTTTGGTTAATTTTGCAGTGTACCTATGGACGAGGAAGACAAAGTGGTCCTCGATTACACAACTGATCCTCTCATCACTGACCAAACCTTTCAAAAAAAGATCCTCTCAGACATCGCACGTGCCGGAGATGCCATTGAGAAACTCTATGGTACTCCTCAAGACATTGAAGGTGTAATCAGAGACGGTAAGCTCTATGTTGTTCAGACACGACCACAAATGTGATCAAACTCAACCACAACCTTTCAATGTACCTTAATTATTACGTTATCTATAAATCAAAGCTATATATATATAGATTTTTTATATTGTTGTGTATTATTACAAAAACATTTGTTATTATAATTAAGAAATGGACAGGACTGGTAACGTATGTGAGAGTTGGAACTTTCTTTGCTCCAACTTTTGCTTGTTTTTTTTTTAAGTTCAGTAATTGAGAACTGTGTGTCGTTTCTGTGATCGAGTTAGAGACTACACACCGTCTAGAGTTTTATTTCATAGTAATACTCTTTACTAACGCTTAACACAGTATAGAAGTTTATTAACGTTTAAAACAGAACAATTCTTTGCCACTTAAAATTAAAACGCATGTATTTTTATTAGAAGATAAAATAAATAATAGATAATTTTTTTTGGAAATATCATCGAACTAATTAATTATTTTTTGAATGGTATATCTAATATTTTTTGGTAAAAATAAACATACTATTACAATTAAGAAATGAATAGAACTGTTTACGTAAGTGAGAGTTGGAACTTTCTTTGCACCAACTTTTGTTGATTTTGAAGTTGGGTAGCTGAGAACTGCGTGTCGTTTCAGTGATACAACGACGTCTGGAGGTTTATTTCACGGTAACACTACTTATTGTATTATTGTGTGTTAACACATAGGAGTATTTATTAACGCTTAAGTAATAACAATTCTTTGTCATTTTAAATTAAAACGCATAATATTTATTAAAAATGTTCATCATATTTTGTTTAGAAAGTATGGTTTTTGTATTAAGATTCATGTGATTAATATTTATAAACAGGTGCAAACTTTTTTCATCCAGAGAAACTAATTTATTAATTGGGCTTTATAATACATGAATTAAAGTTAAACTATCGCTAATAATAGTAAGATTTATTTAGTAAAAAATATATATTAATAAATAAAAATATAATAATAATAATAGTCAGATTTAAAAGAGTATAATTCCGCAGAAAAAAAAATGATTCAAGTTCATTTCATACATATTTTAAGTTGCCGATTATCTTTGTTAGTTATAATATTTAAATTATAAGTTCAACTACATTTTCAACTGTTGCTTGTATTTATTTTTTAAGTATATATAAGGTTTCTTTTTATTTTATTTTTTAGAGCCGTAAAAAATCCAAAATTTCTCTAAATAATTGGAGTAAAAATACATTATTGTTAGCATATATTGCCTAAAATTTCATTTTATTTGTTCCTAACCAGTTAAGGAAAATATACACTTATATTATTGTGCTCTTGGATGATTTTGGTCAAAGTTATATATATATAAATAAATGTATTATTGTAAATTTCTACAAATATAGAAACATCTGAATTTGTGTGCTTTAAATGCTTATATACATTTCTATTAAACTGAAACACTTAAGTCAGTGGTGGTTGGTTTCAGGAGAAGACACTCGTGAAGATTCCAACAAAATTATATACAATTTTTTTATATATATTTTTTAAGTATAAATAAAATAGAAATATATTAATTATTAGAAAAAAAATTTGAAGAAAGTGAAAAAAAAGAGGAATGGTGGATGAAGCTGCAGGTTTGATTTGGAAGTTAACTTAACAGAGAAAAAAAGGAATCAAGTTTAATTTTATATTTACCTTCATTACTCAATTTTTTATTTGTTTTAACCTACTGTTTATATAGTTGTTGAACAAAAAATACAAAATTATACAATAGGTAAAGGGAAAAATCTTGCAAAATTATACAATATTAAATTTAAGATTAATAATTTTGATTAAAGTAGAATTTGCATCTAAAATTGATTTTAGATAAATCAAAAAGATATTCAAATAAAATAATAAGTTACCTTGGAATTAGTAGAAATACATACAAAAACATATGAGGTAAAATTAATTTTAGATATATATATATATATACATATATTATAAATCATTGTGACATGCATGTATATTTTATAAATTTAGGTTTTTTAATAATTTATTTTCATACAATGACTCAACTAATCAAATAATGGCTAATTCAGAATATGGAGTATACCCACCGGCAAAATAAATATAATCATAATACCCAAAATTATGGTATTTGTATAATGAGTTGGTTTTGAATTTTACGTAAATTATATAAGGATTAGTGTAATTGGGAATATTATTACTCAATGCTTAATCAACAATTTTAAGGGTTTCTTTCTTATTTTATTTTATTATTTAATTTACCATAATAAAAATAATATTATCTTAAATATAATGGAGAAAAATTGTATAAAAAAATTATGCAAAAATCATAAGTGTTACCGGGGAAATAAAAATCATAAATGTTACTGTGTTAGCCTATAATACACACTAAAAAAATTAATAATATTAACTCGATTTAATTACAAAATTTGGTAAAAAAAAGTAATGAATTACACTTCAAAATAACTATTACGTCATAAATATTACCCAACAAAAATCAAGGATAAGAACTTTGCAAATAAATAAACTTAAGAAATATATTTACATTCTTTAAACAAATAAAACTATAATTTATAGTAAGAGAAAATTTAATTTAATAGAAGGCTTATATATATTGTCATATTGAAACAGTACACCATAACGAATACATATAAATGATTTTTTCCTACACGTAGACATATAAACAAATTATAAATAGAGGAATGAATAATTATAATTTGGTGGCTATATTATTAATTTATTATTAATTAAGAGATGGCATGCATTAATGGGTCCCAACATAATGCCAATAACCAGCCGCGCGTGCCAAAACTACTTAATAATAATTAATAAATACTCTTTTTTAATTATTGTATTATATTAGTATATGTACATATAAAACAAATACTATATATTATTTTAAGTACAAAGTTTTTAACTAATAGTTGATGTGATACACAAAAATTTAAAATTGTATTTTTTGCAATTTTTTAAAAAAAATTGTTAGGTGGATTTTTTTTTTTTGTCATCATATTTGGTGGGCCACAACGGGCCGGCCCTCTAACCCACAAATCTCATATAGGGATGAGGTGGGGTTTGAACCCTTTACATGACACTAGTAGCAGAGGTAGNTGCGTGATCATTATGCCATTAGAGATCCAAATGCGTGTTGAAGCCGTTTCGAAATCTGCAGATTCTTTATCCCTATATTATCTTATTTGTCACAGTCTTTAGAGAGAGAAAGTTTCGGAAGTCGGAGAAGTTAGCGTCTGAGCTTAGCGAATGGATTAAGGTAAGGATTCTGGTAATTTTGATTATATACAATTGTTTAGATTTCTCTGAATGATTATGATTAGTAGCTTAATTCGGTGCTCAATTTGTTTAAATTTAGTGATATATGTTTTAATTCTTATCTACACACAGATTGGGCAGCGTATCAATGGCTCTTTCATTTCAAGTTTGTTCGTCTCCGTTATCGAAATATATATCTCCCGGTTAATTTGCAATATCAATCGACTCTTCTTCTTCTACATCAAACTCTTCACATATCATCTTCACCAACTCTTTCACCCCTGTTTCAACTTTGACTATTACCATTCTTCCACGTAGTTTACCATCGATTTCAAATTTCCATCCACCTTTCATCTTCCACTTACGAAAACAAACATACAAGTTGTGGACCATCTTCTGAAAGTTTTACACACGTCAAGTTGTCTACAAAGTTTATGAAGTTTACAAAAGTCTACATGGTCTACATGATTATGTAGACAAATTCTCGAAGAAGGTCAATATTGTCTACACAACCATGTAGACGATTTCTCGTAAAAGGTCTACATGACCATGTAGACTTTACGCGATTTGCACAAACGAACCCTAACCATGGGCAAGAAAAGAACTACCACACCTTCAGATCTAACCTTCAGATCTAACCCAAAGATGTTCGTAAACACGCTACCCAGCTTATTTTTTGACGAAATCAAGATATTTTTACACGAAATCAAGATATATTTGGACAAAATCAAGAAATTTCTCTACGAAATCAAGATTTTAAAAGAACAACAAGAACTCCAATAAAACGAAATAATTGTGAAACGAACGACAAACTTACCAAACTCTTGTTGTTTGTCGTCTGAAAATTTAATTTCTCTAACCCGAAAGTGAGTTGTCGAAAATGATGAAGATGATGAAGATGATGAAGATGATGAAGGTGATGAAGATGATGAAGATGATGAAGAGGGTAATTTGGACTTTTGAGGTTAAAATAAGAAAAATAAAAAAAATTAAATAAATTGATTCATTAATGGCATTTTCGTAGATCTTTACAACTTCCATAGTTTTTTTGGCAATTGAAATATTTTTGGGAGGGGCATTTTTTTTTTGTCATCATATTTGGTGGGCCACAACGGGCCGGCCCTCTAACCCACAAATCTCATATAGGGATGAGGTGGGGTTTGAACCCTTTACATGACACTAGTAGCAGAGGTAGTCAACCACTGGACTACTTGCTACTGGTCTGTTAGGTAGATTTATTGAGAAGTTTATTGTTTCCAAGATCATAGTTTAAACATAATTAAGTAAAAAAAAAAATAATCTTTTTTCTTATAGATTTGATAAAGTACAAAACTGTCTAATTTTTATGTTAATTGTTACTTAAAAATCAAAATAATTAAATTAATATTATTACTTTTTACTAAACCATTAAATTTTCATGAGGAAAAAAAAAACCATTAAATTTTCATTATATATATATATATATATTATTCTTGATCTTTTTTATTATACATTTTTTATCTAAAAATAAAAAATATGCACTTGAATCTTGTTAGATGACAGATGCTTCTAACAAAAGAAATCATTTTAAATCATTTTTATTAATGTCAAATTCGTATTTATTAATTTTGCAACATATTTTAAATAACACATGCGAGTGTTAATACATATTTTGCTCAACAACAAAATATGTATTAACACATTTACACTAAAAAAACAATTATTTAAACTTTATAAAAGAAAGAAGAGAATAGAGCTGACAGAAGGAACATATAGGGAAGAGAGCAAAGTGAAATATAAAAAAAATTATATAAAATGAAAATATAAAGTAAATCAATTGCAAATTCCTTTCTTTATATCTTAAAAGAAACAAAATAAAAAGTGTAAAAAAAACAAAATAAAAATGTTTTATTTTTGTAAATAAAAAAAGTAAAAAAAATAATAATTTGGAGTGTCATATTACAAGGAACATAAGACTTCCTTTAGTTTTGGACTTATCACAAACATTCATATTTTACTTACAACAATTACATCTCTCAGGCTTTGTATTGCTCTTTGGGAACAATTTCTCTCTAACTTTTTTTATTTCATTTGACCAACTTATTTTTATTTATTTTTTTATCTTTTTTGTTCACTTATATTCAACTTAAATTCAGAGATATTAATGTAACAAAAAAGAACCGTCATTCTATTTTTTTTTATTTAAAAAAATATATTTTTTATCATAAAAGAAAAATTCAATGACATGGTTTAGCAATAAAAACTAGAGACACAAAATAAATATTAAATATTTTAGCATGTCAATTTTAAGTCATGCTTATGGTTAAATTTATCATACAAAAACACATGATTTTTTTTTTGTTATAGTTTATATCAACAATAACGATTTAATGAATTTTGTTTTCTGTATATGTAATGTGTTACCTGATAATTAAAAAGGAAATGGTAAATTATTTTTTTTATAATAGTAACAAATTTATTTGACTCCTTTATACTTCATTTCAGTTTTTTACTTATAGTTTTAATTCTTGGATATTTTATTAAAGAACATTTTGGTTTAGCTTTTTTTCTACATCAAAATGTAAAAACACATATAAAATATCGACCAAAATCTACTTATGTTTCATTGGTTTTAAATAAAAAATTCATTTGTTACTCGCAGACAATGTTTTCTCTTAAATTGCGTATTCATTTTCAAAATATTAATTAAAAAAATGTTTTTTTCTTTTAGTTTCTTTAAAATTAGGATTAAAGAAAAGAAGAGATTAACGTTCTTAAGCCATCACATAATTGGAAAAAAAATCTATCACATATTTAACACATGAGGCATATATATATACACATAAAATATATAAATTAATAATAATTTAAACTTATAAAAATAATATCAATAAAGTGTTGTAAATAGATTGTGGTCAGTCACTTTATGTCGTGACCTTTTTATGATTTCACTTCCTTCTTCAATATTCTTCTTTCTAATTTTATACTAATAAATAAATAAATAAAAACAAATAGACATAAATGATTTCATCACTACTTTGTAAAAAAAAAAAAATTTATTTCATCACTATCTAAATTCCCTTTAAAACTCACCACAATCTAATACTCTCTCTCTATACTCTCTCTCTAGTCTCTCTCTATACTTTCTCTCTCTACTTTCTCACTCTAATGAAAACAGACAAAGAGTGTTCTTGATTCTTGATATAAGCTTTAATAAGCTTTGGAAATGGTGAGAGATTGAAGAAAATTGTTTAAAAAAATCAAGTAGTAGTGTTGTTTAATGTTGAGGAAACCTAGAAACGGCATTAAATGGTGTCGTTTTGATCGATGCATTCACATAAGACAAACAAGAGTTGCAGAAGAAACAAGAGAAAGAAGACGAAGACTAAGTAGAAGTCTTACAAGAAGAAGAAGAAGTTTCTTAGATATGATTCTTCTCTTTCCTTCTTCTTCTTCTTCATTAATCTTCTTCTCTCTTCTTCTGCTATCTTCTTCTTCTTCTGTATTTTCCTCTGAAATTGATCATCTTTCACAAAGAAATCAAACGTTACGGCCATTGGAGGAGCTTCAGAAGCTAAAAGCTGTAAATCAGCATCTCAGGAGACTCAATAAACCTTATGTTAAGTCAATTCATGTAAGTTAGATTCATTACATTAACAATCTCTTCTTCTTCTTCTTCTTCTTACTCTGTTTTTGATTCGTGTACTCTGTTCTTAAGAACATATCCTTGTTCTTTCATTCTCTGTTTTCATTTCCTTATGCTCTGTCTTCAAATTGCAATCTTCTTATTGATCTGTTTTATATCGAAACTTGGTCTGTTTCGGAATCTTTAAGCTCTGTTTTTGAATATTTGTGTTCTGTTTCTGAATCTTTAAGCTTTGTTTTGGAATGTTTATGCTCTGTTTCTAAGTATTCATGCTCTGTTTTTGAATCTTTTTGTTCTGTTTAAAAATCTTTCTGCTCTGTTTCTGAATCTGTAAGCTCTGTTTTGGAATCTTGGTGCTCTGTTTTTAAATCTTTCTGCTTGTTTCTGATTCTTTAAGCTCTGTTTTGGAATCTTGTTGCTCTGTTTCCTAAATCTTGGAGCTCTGATTCTGAGTTTTCATGCTCTGTTTCTGATTCTTCTATATCTGTTCATGATTTTTCAAGCTTTGATTCAAAAACCACAATCTTCTTCCTCTGTTTCTGATCCCATTTCCTCTATTTTTAATCAAGAACATTCTTCATACTCTGTTTCTTTATTTGAAATCAAAGTTTCTTCTTCTTCCTCTGTTTCTCCATTTCAGATCACAAATTCTTCTTCTTGTTTTGTTCTTATGTCTTCAAAATCTCTGTCCTTTAAATCCTAGACATTTTTCTGATTCAATGGTCCCCTTTTTGCAGAGTCCTGATGGTGACGTCATAGACTGTGTTCTATTACATCATCAACCAGCATTTGATCATCCTAAACTAAAGGGACAAAAGCCAATGGTACAAATATAGTCTAATCACATCTCTTAATCTCTAATTTAAACCTTCCTTAATTACAATAACTAATTGTGTTTAGTGATTTAATTTAATGAAGGATCCACCTGAGAGACCAAGAGGACATAGTAGAATAAAACCAAAGAGCTTTCAGCTATGGAGAATTGAAGGAGAAAACTGTCCTAAAGGAACAGTTCCTATTAGAAGAACAAAACAAGAAGATGTTCTTAGAGCAAACTCTGTTTCAAGATTTGGCAAAAAACTTAAACATTTTAGAAGAGATACCTCTAGCAATGGTCATGAAGTAAGATCTCTTCTCAAACTTTTTTAATTTTTAAAATAAGTTTTTTTACTCATTTTAATAAGAATTTTAAATATTTTTTTAATTTTTTACACCTTTTAATAAGAATTTAAACTATTTTTTTGTATGAATGTATAGCTTATCTATTTAAATGATGAGATCATTTTTAAAATCTTAATATTTTTACTCCTTTTTATAAGACTTTTAAATATTTTTTGAAATTTTTTTTTTACAAATTTTAATAAGAATTTAAACTATTTTTTGTATGGTTGTAGAACTTATCTATTCAAATGAATAATTTTTAAAATTTTAATATTTTTAAATATTTTTTTTTTAAGTTTATGGAATTATAACTAACAATAAATAGTTATGTAAGGAAAGATTCTTTAATTATAACTAACAGAATTATAACTAACAAAAAATATTGAATGTTATGAAATAAATTAACAAGATTCTTTAATTCGTAATATGAATTCAAAATTTGAATTCTTGGTATGAGATTTCGGGAATTAAGTAAATTTTGTTTTTCCTTTTTCTTACTATCTTTAGACTAGTTGAAAAAAGTGTTCAAAGAAAGTGTCAAGTGTTTTATTTAAATTTTTATTTTAAAAATTAAAATTCGTTTTTCAAATTTCCTTCTTTTGAGAACTAATATAAGAAAAAACATAGATGACAAACTTGTCGGAGAATAATAATAATAAAAAAAAAAGTATATTGTAATTATACATTACAAAACACTTCTTTTTCATTAATCTCTTCTATTCTCTGTCAGAAACCAAAAAAAATCTATGTTCAAATTTAATGTAAATAATATCATAAAGAAAAATATAAATTTGGCAAACACAAACTCTCACGAGGATAATCTCTGCCAAATTTCTACAATTAGCCAAAATTTATAAAAATAATTATTCAAACCTAGAATAGTAGTGATGCTTTTATTGAGTCTGTATTTAATTAATTTTTTTTGTTTTTTTTTCTCAGATTAATTTTTTTTGTTTAAACATAAATACAATTAAATAGTGTGTTATTAAATTAAATTAAATTGAATTAAAATATATAAATACAGCACGCGGTGGGATACGTGAGCGGGGAGAAATACTTCGGAGCAAAAGCGAGTATAAACGTGTGGGCCCCACAAGTAGAGAATCAATATGAGTTTAGTTTATCTCAGATTTGGATTATTTCTGGTTCTTTTGGTAATGATCTTAATACCATTGAAGCCGGTTGGCAGGTAATTTTTATTTATTTATTTTATAATTTTAAATTAAATTAAAATTAATTACTCCATTAGGTCAATTCTTATTAAAAATTATTAATTTTGAAGTTAATGATTTTGACCATTAGGTGAGTCCAGAGCTTTATGGAGATAATTACCCAAGATTCTTTACTTATTGGACTGTAAGTTAAATTCCAATATAAAATATTGTTTTCACGAAATATTATTTCTTACCCTTTATGAAAAAAAAATTATTCTTTTTGTTCCGTAAGAATCAGTATTTTTAATTTTTTTTATGTATATATAATTAATATTTCTAAATATATGATATATAGATGGGATTATAGTATTTTAACTTTGAACTATTTTCATTTAGGGGAAAAAAATCATTTTGATCCTATGTTTTTTTAAATCTTAAACTTGTATAGCCACATATTTAAAATCTTAAATTTCGATAACCAGATTTTTAAAATTCAAAACTAAACCCTAAATATAATATTAAATCATAATCTTAAAATTGAACAAAAAAATATTTTTTAAATTTATGTTAATTAAATTGTAATTTTGAGTTTAAATTTAATATTTCAATTTAAAAACCCCTGTTTGTAAGATTTACGATTATCAAATTTAGGGGGTTTTTTTGTCTTCATTATAAATTTTGGGTTTACAAAACTATTTTGAGAGTTAACAGTTTTCTTCACCAAATAAAAATAATTCAAAATTTTAATGTATATAAATGAAGTTTATAATTAATATATTTTTGGACAGAACGATGCATACCAAGCAACAGGTTGTTACAATTTATTATGTTCTGGTTTTGTCCAAACTAATAATGAAATATCGATTGGAGCTGCAATTTCTCCTTCGTCTTCATATAAAGGTGGCCAATTTGATATTTCTCTACTTATTTGGAAGGTAAATTTTTAATTTTAAATTAATCTTAATAAAATTAGAATTAAAGTTACATTTATTTTAATTATTTTGGATTTTTGAAAGAAAAAAAATACTTGAGAAATTCAGTATAAACAATCATATTGCATTATGCATGCTTTAGAAGATGCTCTTTCTCTTTTTAATTGTTTATTTTATGATTATTATTTATTTACTTAAAGAAAAATAAAGATATACTTGAGTAGTATGATACCACTTATTACATTTCACTTTACTTTAATTCTAAGTTATTCTTCTTTTTTTTTTGTTACTTTATTTGATACATTTGTCTCCAAATAGTTCAACATTACATCTCTCAAAGCAATACTAGTAATTAGTAGGAACATGTTCATCACTTATCATATAATTAGTATTTATTTTGTTTAGATTTTTGTTTTCTACCCTTATGTGGCTCATAATTAAAGTTAAAACATTTTCTTAATTCTTTTTTTTTGTGATTTTAGAAACTAGAATTCCTTTAATTTTTAAAACAAATCATAACTAGTTCCATAAGCAAATGATTTTTAACGTTTTTTCTTTTTTAATATTGAGTTTCTCTTGATTTTTAATTTAATTAAAATTAAGAAATAATCTTAATTATGTGAATTTCCAAAAAAAACAGCTAAAATATTTATTATAATAAAAATTTATTTTCGTTATTAAGCAATTTTAGAAGATAGAATGTTTACTGTAAGTTTAAAGTGTAATTATATTAAAATATTAAGATAGAAAATGTGATTAAAAACAAAAATTAGTTAGCATTAATTATTAATACCGGTCGAGACCATTTAATAAGGTAGGGTTGATTAGTATTTTGAATTATATATATATATATATATGTGTGTGTGTGTGTGTGTGTGTGTGTGTTTGTGTGTGTATTAAGCAATATATATCATTAATAAAGAAAACTACATTTCCAAATAAAATATTAAACTATACTATAAAAATTATGGATTTTCGTTTTATATGAAATATTCACATTTTTTTGTTTCAGAATATTTGTTGTTTTGCATTTTTATATAGAAATTAGTTACATTTTTCATATATAACTACAAAGAATATACAATGTTGTGGTTTCTTCATTTTTTTTAATATATTTATAAACTCAGCCAAATATATGATATAAAATATACCAAAAAATTAATAAAATATTATTTTAAAATTAAATTTCAGGATCCGAAACATGGGAATTGGTGGTTAGAATTCGGGTCGGGTATTTTAGTCGGGTACTGGCCATCGTTTTTATTCACACATTTAAAAGAGCACGCAAGTATGGTTCAATATGGGGGTGAAATTGTAAATTCAAGTCCTTTTGGGACCCACACTTCAACACAAATGGGAAGTGGACATTTTGCAGAAGAGGGCTTCACAAAATCTTCTTATTTCAGAAATATCCAAATAGTTGATTGGGATAACAATTTAGTCCCTTCTCCAAATCTACGTGTACTTGCGGATCATCCAAATTGTTATGATATTAAAGGTGGAGCAAATCGAGCTTGGGGTAATTATTTTTATTATGGAGGACCTGGAAAAAATTCTAAATGTCCTTAAAAATAAATATTAATTTTTAAGGAGAGAAATTCATTTTTTTGGGTGGAAAAAGTAAGAAATTTATATTGTTGTAATACATGTCTTGTTAGGGGTTATTTTCATCGTTTGTTAGGTTTTTTTTCTTTATTTTGTTGATTTATATGTAAATGTAAAAAAAGAAAAGTATATTAGAAAAAAATGTAATAGTTTAATTTCAAGAATTTTGTTGTTTTTGTTTTGGTGACGATATGAAAAAGTAAATATGATGAAATAACTAGAAAGATTATGTAACGATTATAATGATAATTATTCTATATAAAAAACTAATGGGATCAATTCAGTGCTAATCGGTGTCGGTCGTAATTGAAAATTAAAAAAAATTGACTTTCATTATCGGAATAATGAAAGTTTATTTTTTATTTTTAAAAATTATTACACATTAACCTAAAAAAAATTGAACTCTAGTCTCTACATGTGGACCTAGCTAGCCTCCCTCATGGACCGACTCTAAACCTAATGTAACTTATGAAATGTTTTTCCATATTGAAATGTTTTAGAAAACCAAATATATAGCTTATGAAAACTAAAATTAAAAGGGAAAAATTAAAAAATAAAGAAATATAATATTTTTTTTTCAAAAACACATAAATTTGTAGTATTTAAAAAAAACCACACAAGTATTTCTTATTTTGTTAAAAAATTCATATTTAAACTCTAAACCCTAGGTTAAACTAGTAAAAATAGTTTGGAATATTTGTATCATTTCATTGAAATAAAAGTGTAAATTTGAAAATATGTATTTCTGGATAGCTCTCTTCGTATTTATATCAAAACTCATTGAAGCACAAATATTTTTTTTTGTTATCGACCCTCTAATCTTTAGAAATTTTATAGTATTATTGAGAACTTTGGTATCTATCAAAAACACCCTTAATTAAACACAAGCAATATTAGAAACTTTTAAATCATGATTAAATAGCGTTTTATTAATTGATATTACATAATTTTTTTTTCACCAGATATTACATAATTAGAAAATATAATTACAAGCTTCATTACAATAGTCTCGGTTCTCATTACACATATTTCGATTTTTCATACAACACCAACAAGGACCTTTTATACGACCAGAACATATAGCCGGTCCACATGGCGGAATATAAATTTTAATGCTTGATCTCTCTATTTTTGGTATATCATCCATCTCCATACCTACACATGTTGAAACACATATACATCAAATTTTGACAATGATAACAAAATAAAGTAGCAATTGATGATGATGATGATGATATAGATATTTGGAGATTTATGTTGAAACACATATACATCATATATTGACAATAATATTAAAAATAAAGAAGCAATTGATGATGTTGATGATATAGGTATGTGAGGACTTATGTTGAAACACATATACATATACATCAAATATTGACAATGATATTAAAATAAAGAAGCAATTGATGATGATGATGATGATGATGATATAGGTATGTGAGGACCTATGTTGAAACACATATACATATATATACATCAAATATTGACAATGATACCTACACATGCTGAAACAAATATACATGTAGTATTGACAATGATAGCAAAACAAAGAAGCAATTGAGATGATGATGATTATATATAGGTATGTGAGAGGACTTATATGGATACATCATACATACATTGATGTAAAGCAAAAAGAGAGATTATGAGTAAGACGAGGAGAGTTTTTTGGGATGATTTCATGGTTATTTTTATGTTAAAAATTTTCATGAGTAGTGTTGTTTTGTTCTTATCATATATATAGGAGTATACATACATATATATATATATATATATATATTAAGTGGTTAAAAAAATCGTCGTTTATTTATAAAATGATGTATAGAAATAAAATTATAGGTAAAAGAGGAAGTTATTCAATTCAGTTGATGTATAATTTTATATCATTGATTCACATTAATAACTTTTTTAATATCTTCATATATATTAGGTGGGACTTGTGTGTTTATTTTCCATAATTAGTTTAAATTAGTTACGTAACTGAAAATATTATTCTATTACATGTAGCAATTTTTAATTAATTTACATCAACTACAATTTTGGTCAGTAATATAATTAATATTCTTTTAAAGTGAATTTAATGTCTAAGTAATTGAATCTTTGGCGTATCTTTAGAGTCGTTAAACGATTTCTATATAACCATATACAAATTAATTAAGGGAAATTAATAATGTAAAATGCATAAATTCGAGATTTTGTTTGATCAAGATTACACGTTTATGCACCATTTTTTAATTTTATAAAGTGAGAAAAGTATTATTTTAAGATATTATTTTTTAGTTTAGAATGATTACGGTTTAAGACGAGTATCAAAGTTTTTTTCTCTTTAACAAAATATATTTTGTCTAAGCATATACATAATAATTGTTATCTTTGAAAAAAACTTTGTAAATATATTTTTTATTAAACATAATGTGACTGCAAAACCCGATTCAAGACTCCAATGGATTCAGCTTCTGTTGAAGCTGAGATCTCAATTTGAATTCGTAGGTACAGAAATTAAAGATTGCACACAAGAAATTTTACGAGTTCCCAGCAATTTACTGGTACGTCTCGCGGGAGATTCGATTCTCCCGATTTCACTAACTTGAACGTTTTTACAGGAATTTGAGCTTTCTCTCAAGCCTCACAAATCTCTCAGAAATCGCTCAAGGAAAAAGAACAACGGAATAAACAAATCAGGCTAGATCTGTTTCTTTTAAACAGAATTGGGGATTTCTGTTTTTGGCCAAAACGACATCACTTCATCTTCTAGTATCTGATGGGCTTCTTTTTATCTTCTTTCAGGTTTTTGGCCCATCTAATACTTGTCTCTGATTTGGCCCGA
>KE150759.1:297302-320628 GCA_000411095.1 Aethionema arabicum
AAAAAGAGGACTGGTGGATGAAGTTGCAGGTTGAATTTGAAAGTTAACTTATTAGAAGATATTCTAGTATCTTAGAGATTATAAATTAATTAATATTAAATTAAGAAAATAAGGTAAGAAAATTTATCTAAATATATTTTATGATTTTCTAAGATATTATGATATTTTCTATTCTAATTTAATAGAGAAATAGAATTATTTCTTTTTTCATTTTCAACCCTACTTTATAAATATTTGTTGAACAAAAAAAACTCAACTGTGGATTTAAAATTATACAATACAAAAAGTGAAAATCTTGGAAACAAATTACATTATTTTTTAGAAAGGCTTATATCAAAACTAAAAATTAAAGGAATTTTTTTTATTGATTAAGTTGTTGAAAAATTGAAATACAATTGTTCTATTTATAAATTTAGATTATTCTATTAAATATACACGAATATAATTTGTTTTTCATTTACAATTTTGATCAATAAAGCATTAAAAAATCACTGATGCAACATATACTATTTGCAAGCTTTAAATAAAAACTTGATTCACAAATTTTATTTGTTATTATTTTATTAAAATTAAAATTTAAGGGGGAGGACAAACTGCATCACAATCTTTTTGAAGTTTTCTACAAATATTTTGATCTTTAAAACAACACCAACAATCTCTTGTGAATTGACCAAAACACTTGGCAGGGACACATGGTGGAATATATAATTTGTTATTGTTTGATTTGATCTTTATATCTTTTATAGCATGCATCTTCATACCTACACATGTTCAAAACCACAACACATATATACAAACCATGTTAAAAATGATGAAAAAATGTTAAAAAAAAAATGATGATGATTAGTGATGATGACGACAATGATGCTAATGATGAAATGCTGATGATGATGGATGATAGCAATGGATGATGATAATGATGGATCGCGCTGAAACTACAGAAGCCTGAAGCAAAATCTAAAATTGGAACCGATATTTCATATAAAGAAAATATCTTTTTACATAGGTAATTATATGATTTGGAGGCTGGTATAATTTGGGCCGAGGTGAATATTCCACCTAGCTTGATCCAAAGCCGGCCTTGATGATGATAATACAGATAATGATAATGATGGATGATGATATATAATGATGATAGTTATGATGGTGATGGCAATGGCGATGGTAATGATGATGATGGTGATGATGATGGTAATGTGAATGTGGGTGATGATGATGATAACAATGATGAAGATGTGTAAAAAACTTATGATTTATGAATACATACAATGATGTGAAGCGAAGAAGGAAATCATAAGTAAACACAAGAGAGTTAAATGCAAAGATTTCATGTTTTTCGTTATTTTTGTTTCTGCGCTTATTTTTGTTTCCTAATCATATATATATATATATATATATAAATTATTAGATTAATAAACGTGAAAAGTTGGGGTTATAAAAGCTATCATGATGATAATGACGAAAACGATTATATATATACAATTTGAGAATTTAAAATTTAAGATGTCGGTAAATATAAAAGACAACTAATAATAGTGATAAATATATATATAAAATTTTATAATTAGTATTTAGGGTTTAAAATTTAAGATAACGCTAAATATAAAAAATAATTAATAATGATGATAAATATACATGTATGCACACAATAATGATGATGATGATGATGATGATGATGATGATGATGATGATAGATGAGATACATACATTGATGTAAGGCAAAGAAAGAGAGCAATAGTATGCAGATGAGAGCTGTATGTGATGATTTCATCCTTCTTGATTTATTTTATTATTTCTTCTATTCTTATTGTTTATTTATATAATATAATATCAGAACGTTTATATTATGATTTAAATTCATTATGGATTTAAAAGGGAAACTAGATTTATTTTAAATTTAAAACAACCAACTTCAATGTAAAATTTGATTTGATATGTTAGTAAGATTTGGAAATCAATCGAAATATTAAAATATTTAATTGAGATATTTGAAGATTGCACTAAAGTTGTTTTTAATATATAATTAGAAAATTATGGGCCAATAGGTCCATAGTCTCTGCAAGTACGGAACAAGTCACTCTTGTTAAAAGTTAAATTATTTTTGCCATAGATTATTTTTGTCATGTATTTTAGATTTTTAAGTATTTTTGTGTGGTGAAAAAAAAATTTAATTATCAAAATGGTTTTTAATCGGTTTAGATATTCGGGTATTCGTTTGGGTTCCACGATTACATGATCTAATATGATCTTTACAAATTTTGGTTTTGTTCTGGTTTTGATTCCGGTTCAAATACATAACAAAAAGATCCAAAAAAATATCCAAAAAAATAAAAATATATTAATAACTCGAAAAACCAGAGAAATATAAAAAAAACACACAAAAGAACTGAAAAATACTAAAAAAAAATATTATGGTTACTTTCAGATACCCAATGAATATCATATCGATTTGGATATGATTCCTACTTGATATTCATGAGTTCAAGTTCAAAATCCAATAGATACTTTTCATTGGAACCAGAACTGGAACCGAATCTCTTTATCAATTTGATTCGGTTCTTTGGTTCTGATTTTTTTTATTGGCCCTAGTTTTAAACCTTACATACTTTTTTTGAACAAAAGATCTTAGTAAACAAAACATAGTTTAAAAAAAAGGACGACAAATAAAATATTAAAAGAAAAATGCAATTATTCAAAACCTTAAATAAGATGTTACATTGACAGTTGACACAATCAATTAGGTCAACTAAAATTCCAAGAAACAAAAAAAAACACATTAAATAGTCAAAATTGGTGTAGGATGGTAAACCGAACCATCTAGAAAACGCATACATTAAAATTCAATTTCAAATATTTGATATTTCAAATAGTTTGATTTATCAAATAGTCAGATGTAATTACTTTCCAATTTGGAAATTTAGATTAGTCACAATTCAAAATTGTGGAACGTTATTTTATATCAAAATTTCATTAATTAGCAACATATATCATTCTATGTTATACATAAGAAAAGTCTTGAATTAAAAAAAAAATACTCTATAAACTTTTTTTCTGTTGACAAATTTTTTTTTTGATTTATTATTGTTTGTAGAATATATGATAAGATTTCAACATCTGTTTTAAAATAAAACAAATAGTTTAAGAAACTTTATGAAAAATTGATTTTTGTTTTCATAACGAAAATCGAAAGTAACAAAATCATCTATATTTTGTTATTATTAATGATACAAACTTAAAAATATAACATTTTGATGTTTATAGTAACTAATATATGTAATGAAAATTTGTTACTAATTTACTAACAGTAAAACAAAAATATTTAGGAATATATTCCAATGATAGATTGAAAAGGTTTCATAAATTATGGTTGTTATATTTCATTAATTATTCAACAACAATTTATATCGTACAGCCATTATATAATATTTTTTTTATTGTATTTTAGTCAATCATTAAATTAAAAATGATTTATAAATGTACGGTTGGTTAAAATAATACATATATCGTATATATTTTAAATGGTAATATATAAGATTTTTTTTTGTTAAAGCCCAAATTAGATTAATATTAAAAAAAGTTACAAGCCTACATTAGTCAAAACACCAATTTGGAATATTTTTTTCTTCTAAATGTGTTGTTATATTATATCATGTAAATTGAATATAAATAAAATTTAGTGATTGATGCACGAAATTGTTTCTTTCCTAAAAAGGAAAATAAATATTTGGATGTAACCTTAAGTAACCATTTTTTTTGGTATATTTTTACTAAAAAATTAAAGAGATTTTGTTTAATATTATACTTTAAAACAAACAAGTGGGTGGGAATTGGAACAATAAAAAGGCCATGTGCAATTCAGCATTAATTTCTCACTCTACAATATACACATCGCCTTTCATAGCGCGTGTATCTCACGCGCTATCTAATGTATGTTCAAATTCAAGTTTTGGTTCAAGAAAAAAAAAGATTTTAACAAATGTTATAATTCAAATATTTCAAAGTTATTTTTTGATAATATTTTTCAAAACGTCAAAAAATCATCCTTTCCCAAAACAATTTTTTTTTAAAAAAAATTAAACGATCTTTTTATATTTCTAACCAATAAAATTATCTCAATAATATTTTATTTCACGGGTTATTTGGTATAATACAAGATCAATCCTAAAACTCATTTTAAAGCAAAATCCAAAACTAGAATCACCATTGTATATAAAAAAATGTTTTAAACGAAAATAAACATATGACTTAAATCAGTTTAAATTAGGAATCGAAACGAATATCTCATCTGACTTAGCTCAGCCGTATAAATAACAAGTGCTCATTATATGCTATTTACCTTTAAAATTCGCGTAGACATCACGCGACCCAAATGGAGCGTGAAGGAAATAACAAAACAAAACTTATAAGAAAACGAAATAATTGCTTAAACGAAAAAAATGCATTATGGATGATTAAACGGATAAGGTGCAAAAAATAAAAACAGTTGGAAGTTTTTTTTTTAATTATTAATATTATGAACTAATAAAGGAACCTTCCAGCGACTATACAGCGCACTTCACCGTTTTTATTAACCAATCACAATTTTTCCTCAATTATTTTAATATTATGTTATAATTTTAAAATTCTGTATTTTTATTTTTAAATTTGATTTCCGCCCAGAGTTAGTGGACCTTAAATTCAATAGAATATTGCGGAAATTCGCAGCTTGTAGGGAGAGGTCACCGATCATACACATGGCGTGATTGAGCCAAAAGATTGTATTTTTTCCAATTTCAATTTTTAAATCTTTATTGAAGAAAATAATAAAAAATTGTTGTTTGGTGAGAGGTGGGCAGATACAAGTGGAAGACAAAGTTTCAATTTTTTATTAATTTTTTAATTTTTACCCAGAAATTGGATAAAAGACGGACGTTTTTCTCCTTTTTTTCAAAGTTTTCAGAGCTTTGAATTTCTGGGTTTTCGTTAAATGTTCATTTGAAGAAAAAAGCTCATCATCATCTCTCCCCTATTTTGGGGAGCTTTTCTCTTTTCAAATTTGGGGGTTTTTTTTGTTTTAGGTTAAAACAAGATTCATTTTCTTGATTTTGGCTTCTGGGTTATTCTAAAATTGAATCTTTGGGGATTCTTTAAAGATTATAATGTTGTTGATAAAATGGTGGATGATATCTTCTCTTCAACTTTCAGAGCTTTTTGTGAGCTCTTTAGTACATATGATTTATGGGTTTTATATATTTAGTTCTGCTGTTGCTGGAGATCTTTCTCAAGCTTTAAATGATTATTTTTTCAAGTCAAATGTTGATGTTGACATTGGAGAATCTGGTCAAATTCGATGTAATGTTGATGGTCTTCCTCCGATTGTGTTGGTTCATGGCATTTTTGGATTTGGAAAAGGGGTAAAAATTGCAGAAAGCTAAAGTCTTTAGATTGGTTTTTTGTTTATTGGATTTTCTGAGTTTTTGATTTTGGTTTTGTGTTTGATGGATTTTAGAGATTAGGAGGTTTATCTTACTTTGGTGGAGCTGAGAAGAAAGATGAAAGGGTTCTTGTTCCTGATTTGGGATCTTTAACCAGTATTTATGATAGGTAAATTCAATTTTGTTACTAATTAGGCACCCAAATCAAGTTTTTGTTTTAGGGTTTTGTTGATTTTGATGCACATTTTTGTATATATGGATAGAATTCCGGTAATTGCAAAAAAAAAACCTCACCTTTTGGCGTTTCGACAAAAAAAACTCAACCTTTTAACAGATGCATATCAATTTTCTATTTTAGGGATTACTGATTTTGATGCACATTTTGGTATATATGTATTCAATTTTGATGAATTGAAGAATGAAAATGGTGTCTAGGGCTAGGGAATTGATAGGATTTAGGTATTTTGATGCAGATTTTGGTATATATGTATACAATTCTGATGAATTGAAGTATAAAAATGGTGTCTTGGGCTAAAGAATTGTTAAAAGTTTAGATTTTTGATGCACATTTTGTTATAAATGTATTCAATTCTGATGAATTTAAGAATGGTTTAATGGTGTTTAGGGCAAGGGAATTGTTCTATTACTTGAAAGGAGGGATTGTTGATTTTGGAGAAGAACATAGTGAAGCTTGTGGGCATTCTCAATTTGGGAGAGATTATGGAAAAGGTTAAAACTTTGGTTTTGATTTAAAATTCACAATTCAATAGTTTTGTTTGAATGTGAAAAATAAAAATCTGATTTTGTTATGTGTTTAAAATTTGGGGTTTTTAGGTCAATATTCTCAATGGGATGAAGATCATCCTATACATTTTGTTGGGCATTCGGCCGGGGCGCAAGTTGTTCGTGTTTTGCAGCAAATGCTTGCTGATAAGGTTTGAGTTTAGTTCTTTTTGAGAACATAAGATCTTCTTGTCTAAGTTTTGAGTTTGAGTTTGATGATAATAATCGAAAAGTTTTTATCTTTAGGCGTTTGAAGGGTTCGAAAACACGAATGAGAATTGGGTTTTGAGTGTTACTTCGCTGTCTGGTGCGTTCAATGGCACTACCAGGACTTATTTAGATGGCATGAGGTGAGTTTTGTTCCTCAAAGTTTCGAGCTTTCGTCGGTTCTTTCAGTGTGTTTCATTGATCTCTATATACTTAGATGGCTTGAGATGAGTTTTGTTTTTGAAAGTTTCGATTTTTCGTTGTTTTTTCTCAGTGTTTGATGGATCTTTACAATTTCTTGAACTCTTCTTCATGTGTCTAATTTAATCTTTAATCACTCATTTTATTATAAAGTTTCAATCTTTCATCATTTTTTTTCAATCTTTGATTGATCTTTACATACTTAGATGACATGAAAGTTACTTCCCTTCCTCAAAGTTTCAATTTTTTCGTCGTTTTCTTGAATCTTTACACTTTCTTGAACTACTCTTTAAAGTGTCTAAGTTGATCTTTACATACTTAGATGACATGAAAGTTACTTCCCTTCCTCAAAGTTTCAATTTTTTCGTCGTTTTCTTGAATCTTTACACTTTCTTGAACTACTCTTCAAAGTGTCTTAAGTTGAGATCTTTGATCACTCATTATATTATAAATCACCAATCTTTTGATGAAAATGTTAACAAATCCCCAATCTTGTTTTCACAGGACAGATGATGGTATGAGTATGAAACCGATATGTCTTCTACAACTATGTCGAATAGGCGTAATCATGTACGATTGGTTAGATATTCCATGGCTAAAAGCTTATTACAATTTCGGGTTCGATCATTTCAACATGTCATGGAAGAAAATGGGTATAAGAGGAGTAGTTGATTGCTTAATGGGAAATTCAGGTCCTTTTGCTTCTGGTGATTGGATTTTACCTGATTTAACAATTCAAGGATCAATAAGTCTTAACTCAAATCTTCAGACATTTCCAAGTACTTTCTATTTTAGTTACGCGACGAAAAGAACTCGAAGAATCATGGGAATGACAATACCTTCAGGTGTTCTTGGAATTCATCCTATGTTGTTTCTTAGAGTTTTTCAAATGAGTCAATGGAAGTTTCCACAAGATGTGTCTTTGCCTTATAAAGGTTACAGGTAATAATATTAATTGCTCTTTAAAGGTTTAAACTTTTAGGTTCTTGATTCTTGAATCTAAGTAAATAAAATAACCCTTGAACATATAAACCCTGAAATGTAAACCCTAAAGATTCAAACTTTGAGTTATGGAGATTTGAATTCTTAACTATTTTCGTTTGGTGAAAAAAAGATTTTGACCTAGTAAAATGGTTTTTTTAAACATAATTAGGGATTTTTCAAATTCTGAAGTTTGATAACCACATTTTTTAAATCCTGAGTTCTAAAATCAAACTTGAAATTGAAATTATAGCTTAATTAATCGAAAATTGGATTGTAAGAAGGTTTAATTTTGGGATTAGAGCTTAATTTTGTGTTTAACTTTTAATTTCGGTTTAAAAAATCTGATTACAGAGTTATAAAAATCCGGTTATCAAAATACAGAGTTTAAAAACCATTTTGATAGTTAGCGTTTTTTTCAAAAAAAAAAACAAACAATCCAACCCCTAAACCCTAAAGATTCAAACTTTAAACTTAATTTCTTAAAATCTTGATTGAAACAACAAAAACAATCAAACCCTAAACCCTAAAGATTCAAACTTTAAACTCAAGTTTTGAAGCTCTTGAATGACACAACAAAAACAAACAACCCCAAATCCTAAACCCTATAAAAGCTACAATAAAAATACCCCAAAGATTCAATTTTTCACACTAAACTCTTGATTAAAACACCAAAAAAAACCCCTTTTTTTAAAGATCAATTCTTGGGTTTTTTTCAAAAAATGCAGAGATGAAGAATGGCAAGAAAACGATGGAGCAATGAACACAATATCAATGACACATCCAAGATTACCAATAGAACATCCTAGCAAATTCATCAGAACCGATTCCGAGTGTCAAACGTTACAACCAGGGATTTGGTAAGTTAAATCAACAAGAAATCAACACAAAATCAAGAAAATTGAATAAAAATATGGTGTTTATTGATGAAATTGAAGTGATTTTTGGGGGTTTTTTTTGTTGTTTTTGTTTTTGCAGGTATTATAAGATAGTTGAAGCAGATCATATATTGTTCATAGTGAATAGAGAAAGAGCTGGAGTACAATTTGATTTGATATATGACAGTATATTTCAACGTTGCAGGAAACATGTGTTTAAAAAGAATCCTCAGACTTTGCCTAATGAATCTCCTTCACAGTGTTCTTCTCCTATTTTGAATTAAAAATAGAGAAAAAAAAGAGAGGAGATTTTTGTGTATATTTGATTAATTTTAAAGATGTGTTTTTTAGGGGTTTGGGAGGATGTTGTTGGCCTTCATTTCTTTTAGGCTATTTTTTATTTATTATTAATAGATATTATTCATTTTTTTCTGTGTTGTAAACGTTTATCTTTAAAAAAATTAATTTAATTATTTGTATTACTTAGTTTAGTGTCTTTAATATATAATTTCATATGCTAATGTAAAAAGACTTTAAACAAAATTTTATTTTATATAATTCATGAATTAATAGTTCGGTTGGAAATTTTAATTTTAATTTTCACTACTATAATAATATATAGTTAAATAAAATATTCGTTTTAATATTCGAATAAAATGAAAAAAAAAGGGGAGAAAACTACAATTTACAAACTATGTGTCGTTTGTGGTTAAATCACCGAGTTCACCCAACCTACGTGTTGTCTGTGGTAAAATCACACAAACTACGTGTCGTTTGTCGTAAAATCACAAACTACGTGTCGTTTGTAGTAAAATCACAAACTACGTGTCGTTTGTGTTAAAATCAACCAAACTGCATCCGGTGGTGGTAAAATCATAAAAACTACATCCCATTCATACTCAAATAAACCAAACTGCTTGTCGTTTTCTCGTAAGCATAAACAAAAACACAAGAACCCAATAATCCCATGAAACCAAAAATGAAACAACTCGCTGTTTTTACAAATTTAACAAAAAATAAAAAAACTTACAAAAAAACAAAAACAAAAAGAGAACACCATGAAACAATTCACAAGAATATGGCTTTTTTCTAAAACAATCAAATTCCATCAACTAAATTTTTCCATTTTTTTCATCCTCCGCTTTCGTTTCGTTATATAAAAAAAAAAAATGGGATATCTCATCTTTTACATGAGTCTTAGTTCATACTCACCAGCCATTGTTATGTATCTCACCCATGGCAAAGCTTGATATCCACTCTTTTCAATGATCTTCAGGTACCGAACCTGCAACAAACACCATAGAGCTCGAACCTCATGTCACATTCTTCATGCTTAAAGTTTAACAAGTTAAAAGAAGAAAAGAATATGATATTTTAGATTATGAACTATCTCGGTTTGGTGCAAAACACCCTCAACTATCAAAATGATTTTTTAAACCCTGCACTTTGATAAACCGGATTTTTTTAATCAAAATTAAACTTTTTACATAAAATTAAACCATAACCCTAACCTTAAACCCTAATATAATATAATTTCAAGTTTAAATTTGAAATTTCGGTTTAAAAAACACGCTTTTAAAGTTTAGGGTTTAAGAAAACACAATTCTCAGAATTCAGGATTTAAAAAACCATTTTTGAAAGTTGAGGGTTTTTTTCGCCAATAGTTCATAGTCTAAAATACTATTATTAGCTAAAGAGAAAGCTAAACCATATACTGACTGACCTGAATCCCTGAAACAGTGAAATATGGGATCTCGAATTTGACGCGGATAGGAGCTTTTCGCTCAGGTGTTGCTTCCTCCGCTGTTATACTTGGAAGATGAAACTCTGCTCTCAACATGTACTCCTATATTGTTTATTATAATGTTATTAGCATTCAACATTTTCGTGAGATTCTTGGCGAAAAAAAAACAACATTTATATGAATATATAAAGGACAGAGACTACTTTGTTCATTGTAAATTAGTTTTGTGACTAATCCTATGTTTCTACATGGTATTAGAGGTCCAATTGACCCTCCTAATGGGTATCATCGATCTACAAAAAAGATGTAATATTCATTCGGTTCAAGATAAATAAACCAAAAGAACCATCATTTCGAAAGGGTATGTTGAAATCCCACTTTTGAAATGGAGCCTCATGTTGTATACTCGAGTGTTACATTAAATGAAGGCTAGTGAAGGGTAGCTTGGTGTGAAAAATTAAAAGTGTGTACCTTGTTCCCAGGGAAAGATTTGATTTTCCAGACTAATGCATCTTTTTCAGGAGCATATGCTGCAGACCCAAGAGATGTTCTTACGTTGGGGTTAGATGCATCAGTTGGGACAGGCAACTCAATCTCAACATTAGTCGCAGTACTACACAGAAGAAACTCTTATTCAAACGTCTGAAGACTTCATATTAACTCGTTCAAGAAGGCTCGATAAGGTTATTACCTTCTTTCCTTGAACTGGCTTCTAGCTTTGACGAGCATCTCGACACGACTTCGGGAATGCCGCTCTATCTGCGCTTCTACCCATATAAGAGGCTTTACCTGATCATACATTTTGTAACAAGTAAATATCATGAGATCTACTTTGTTTAAGGGAGAAATCAATCCTTGCAATCAAACCTGAGTACTGAGCCTATATGTCATTAAATCGAAAGCTCCATCAGGTGGTATGAAAGATATTGTCCTATCATTCTCAAAACGAGCCAATCGAACACATCTGCAATAAAAAAAAACCACTTTTTGAAGAAGGGTGCATCGTAAAATTCAAGTAATGAATGTGTTCTTGAGTAAAAAGAAAGTATTGTTAAAGAATCTTTGAAATTGCATGATAAATCACGTACTGATGAAATTTGATGTCCTCCAAATCAATAGCTTTTCCTTTTGTTGCTCGTCCTTGTGCTTCCAACAATACTCTATCATTCAAGCCTAACTTACACTCCGGCATTCCACTGTAAATAACATGGATTAAGCAGCAGAGAATCAAATGGGTGTTTAAGTTAACATGCTTTAGTTGATATGGAACAATAGAGAAAACTAAGTAGATGGAGAAACATACCTTAGGTACGTTCGCATTTTCAATGCTCCAACCACGTCAGACCTTACAATTTGTCCATTACTGTTCACAAGAATATTTACACTCTCTATTACGTCCAAGAAAACCTGGAAAAACAAAACAGAAGTCACCATTTAGGATTCTGGACAATAAAAAATGGTCCTTGTTTGAAACAAAAGCACATACTTCATTCTTCTTGAACTGTAACCCCTCACTCCTCCAGGAGACAGCATTTGTGACAGCCATTGGAGGTCTCTGCGTAACTTCCATTCTATATGCATCAGTCTTGATAAATTCACTAAGGATTCTTGCTTCAGTATACTGTGGGTATCCAAAATCCATCATCTCATCAAGTAACTCATACTGCCAGCAACAGAAATCAATTTCAGCATCTAAGATTGATGAATTCTTCGCACAGATATATTCAAACCAAGCAAGAGAAGTAACAACATTTAGCATCAAATAAGCTGTATATGAAAGCATGAGGGAAGTATTAACATACCACTACCACAAAGTTATCCCTCAATGACTCCTCCTCTAGCTCCTCAAAGTAGTGCTTGAAAACCTAGAATTAGTATAAGAACACACATAAATGATCAGAATTTATAAAAGGGTATCCTTCTTTTTCCCTAATCCAAGGAAAAAAAGATGGAGTCACAAAAACTGAATCATTATGGAAGCTTACATCGACTACACGATGCAAGAAGAAGAGAAGACTGGCAGCATTACAATTTTGTCTGGATGCTATCATCAGGTAAACGTTACTATGCTGTACAAACATATAGGTCACCCCATTATCATAAGCAACGGGATCATTTGACTGTGAATCACCCTGAAAGATTAGACCAAGGTAAGTAACACCACAAAGAAAGATATACTCATTTCCTCAAAGAATTATATATATATCGATTCCGATCAAATTCTAGTCCAATATCAATCTTATATCCACTGATCAAGCTTGTTCATTACTTCCATAAATTCCCTTTGCCAAATCACAAGGATCTCAGAATACATGTGAGAGAGTTGCAAGATGACCAAACAAACAAGATTTCCAGTTCTTAATAATCAATTCGGAATTCTATTGGCTAATCTCTCAGAGATGGAATTGGAAATGAAACCATGTATTTCATTCACTACATCGAAGTAATCTTCCATTTCAAAGCAACCAAGCACCAAATCAATGATTCAGAACATAAAATTCCACTAAATCAGACATCGAGAAATGAGGATCAGAAGAGAAATCGCAATAGAAAAACCTCTTTCTCAATGAGTTTGGTGAAGAAACGCTCTGCTTGAGCAGCGGTTACATCACCACGATAATCGCGCCAAACCAGAACACGGCCCTTAATATCGAGCAGAAACAGCGCGGAGGCCGCCCCTGCCATATTCCGCCGGTGTTGTCTTCTTCTTCTTCCCTGTTTCTCAGGGATCGAGAATCAGATCCGATGCAGCGTATCAATCCACGAGATCTGAAGATACTTCACCGGAGAAAGAAGAAGGAGACACGGTTAAGGAAGCTAGATCAGTGTTTCCATTCTACTTTCACGATAAAAAGTCTTTTATTCACGATCTGACGATCTCGTTCTTCTTCGTGGGATTCGTATTAGGAGAAACACAGAATAAAAATGATAAATAAAAAAAATAAAAAAAGCAGCGGTTGATTTTAGCTTCGTATTACTCCATTGCCAATCACGCCTTTAGATTCCAGCTAAACGACATCGTATTTTTTTTTTTTTTTTGGCCTTCAACGACATCGTTTTTAATTACATATCCTGATTTTTTTGCCAATTTATGATTACATTAAATGATTTTAAAATTATGATCGGGAAAATTTTTTTTTAAGTCGTGGTAAAATAATTTTGTTAATGTTTTAAAGTATCGTTAACTTAGCATTATGCTACCAAAAATAATATCATAGAAGTCATTATAGTATTATACAACTTATTTTAGAAGAGTTGACATATATTTTGCGATTTTAGTGTAATCTTACTTATATTATAATTTCAAAAAATCAATAACCTATTTTGTTATTATCGTAATTAAATTAATTTACAATCGATTTTTTAAAACATTTTTCTTCTTATAATTCAAAAACTTAATGTACAACACACATACTTTTAGCTTTAGGTGCACTTTGTAATATATTTTCTTTTTTGATAATTTGCATTTTAGAACTTTTATAATATATATAGTATATAAAAAGAGATCAGTATTAGTTCCAATAATATATATTAAAAAACATATACTGAATCTCATATAATATAATCTGTTAAATGAAAAAATCACAATTTAATGTCATTTAAAATTGATTAAAATGTGGTTTACCAGAATTGTTAACATTGAAATGGAAGTTAAGCTTTTGAATTTGGATTAAAAAAAAGTCAAAGAGATGTCAGTCACTAGTAACAGCTATATCTGAAACGTGTATATGCAATAAGCTATGTATATATATATACGTAAATGAGTGAATAAAAGATGAGAAAATAAGATGATGAATACTTGTTATGGTAAAAAGATAGGGAGGTTTACTGAATCGAGGTACCTCCTATTTCGTCCATAATTCTCTCTACTTTGTCCATCATTTCTAGATAAAGATGATAAAAAAAACTTGTTATATATACGGTAGATTTCATGGTTTCTTAAGGTTTTGATTATGTGAAGATTAAGAAGCTGAAATGTAAAATGTTTTGAATCTAATAAGTGTTGGAGAGATAACTCACCTTGAAATGAAGAATCTTCCATGTATTTCTGTCAAAACGAAATTGAGAAAGCAAAAACCAAATAGAAATCATCAGATTTGTTAAAAAATTAAAGAGAATATGGTCTTTTAGATCATAATATATTATCTCCATCTGGTGAAAAAAAAATCTTTGACTTTTAAAATAGATTTTTAAACCTTAAATTTTGATAATCGATCATCATATTTGTTAATAATTAAAGGGAATATGGTCTTTTAGATCATATATTATCTCCGTTTGGTACAAAAATACTCTCAACTTTTGAAATGGTTTTTTAAACCTAGAATTTTGATAATAAGATTTTTAAAACCCTAAACCTTAATAACCAGGGGTTTTTAACCGAAATTTCAAATTTAAACTTAAAATTACAATATAACTAATCAAATTTGAATTATATTTTTTGGTTTAGTTTTGAAATCATGGTTTAATTTTGTGACAAACACTTAATTTTGATTTAAAAATTCTTGTGAGTTTAAAAAACCAGGTTTAAAAAATTATTTTGATAGTTGAAGGTTCAGAAGAAAAAAAAGATACTTGGGGATATAAAATATCATATTACTAAAAAAATAAACTGTAGATTCGAGTTTTCTTATGGTGTACGTACCATTATCTGTGATTTCAGATCAGAATCTTCCTCTAAAGTTGCTTGACCTGCATCTAAAGAGGGTTTCATAGAGTTGTAATCTGTAAATACAATGTATTAATAAGTTGTTATTTCAGAAACTAGAACAAGCAAGATCAGTATTGGATATATTTACCTAAAGTGGTCGGAGGAAAGCAACTGGAGAGTAAGGTAGTGAAACTCGGAGGAAGCTCCATTAAAGTTTGACTGAGATTGGATTGTGGTTGGTACAAAGGTTGTCTAGTTTCATACTCAAGTTTTGGAACCATTTCAGGAGTGTAAGTTTCAGGAGTTTTAACCACAATTAGGTCTTTTTCAGTGGGTCTGCAAAGAGAGATGACGAGAAACTTAATATGTTTGGTTCAAGAAATTGCATTAATTCATAATACTGTACGTGTTTCTAACCTGGGGAGAAGCACATTTGAAGGGATGTAATCTGATTGTGAAGTAATGTTAGATCTATTTTCACCATTTTGGATCCCAGATTCCTTTAATCCTTTGAGTTTCTTCTGCAAATAGAACGAAACAAGAACCATTATAGCTCTGATTTAAAGCTTTTAAACTGAAAGTAAAAGATCATTTTGTATCCTATTAAACTTGTAGGGTAACTCTTACAGTGGTTACTAACCTCAAGAGCTTCTACAAAGGTCTTTGCAACATCACATGAGGGAAACCGTACAGCGAATTTTTGAATCTGGAGAAGAATGATACAGTAAACCATATGTTTCGATCACATATGAAGGTTCCGACTTGTGAATTGATTCCAGAAATTTTCGAAGTAGATGAGATTAAACCTTATTTGCAGAATCATTGTAGCTAACGAGAATGACTCGGCTACCACGTGGTGGAAACCCCGAAACGCAGGACATTTGAGGCCATGAGAAATTCAGCTGGGAGATATAGTGTTCTTCCTGAACAAAATTAAGATTCCGAGGTTTCAAGAAGATGAAAAACACGAAAACACCTATAGTATATACTATAATCCACCATTCAAAGGAAACCTAGTCATCAGGAAGTTGACTCGATTCGTACAACATCGATCAAGCTCAGTTTACAAAATCGATAAAGCTCAACTTAGCACAATCGATTAAGCTCAATCTAACAAAATCGATTAAGCTCAATTAAACAAAATCGATTAAGCTGAATTTAACAAAATCGATTAACCTAAATTTACCGAAATCGTTCAAGCTCAATTTAACATAATCGATTAACCTCAATTTAACAAAATCGATTAAGCTCAATTTAACAAAATCGAGTAAGCTTACTACATCGTAAAACCAAATCTAACAGATCCAGGACACTAACAAATCCGCTCTACAAACATTCGAAAGAAAATCATCAACTCACAAGGACTTTCCCGTCGAGTTCCACGGAGAAGATCACATCAGATACATTCATTTCCTCCACCATCTGAATCGAAGCCGTGGAAGAAGACGTCGACAACCAAGTCCCTTTGAAATGAGTCGGCTGTTGAGCTAACTCTCTCTTTCCAAGAGAAAGCAAAACTTCTGGCAACGGAGATCGCAAAGATGGATAGTGAACAAACCGAGCAAAATCAACCAACCATCGAGAAAACTCTGTAGCTGCTGCTACGTTTCCTCGATGATTCCCATCGATCGATAATCCCATCAAAGATCCCGCCATCTTCCTCTTAGATATTTTCAAATTTGAAAAAAAAAAACAAACATAATACGGAAAATCGAATTTATACTTCATCACTCTTTACTTTACCATTACATTTGGGCCCAAATACCCAATAGAAGCTCTACGGCCCAACAAAGGCCCAATAGAAACCTCCTTATTACTTATTAGATTTTTTCACTACATAACATTACCAAACAACCTCTGAATTGGCAAAAACAGAGTAAATGCTACAAAGACTATACACTGAAAAAACTCATAAATCAGATTTTGGTCCAAACTCAAAAAAATGCCTTAGTGAAAAAACTGCAACTTTCATAATCACTGCATAGAGAGCTTTAAACTTGAAGAGCTGAAGCAATGGAGGCAGCAAGACTAAGAATTTCAAAAGGAGCTTTATTCATAACCTCTTTTACTGTTAAACCACACGAATCTGTGATCCAGAAATAGGCAAGTCCTTCTGCAGGATCACCTGTAACGGATATATATACAAAAGATTGTAACGATAATCGTATAAGGTAACAGACTTATGAAATGTTTAGAGAGTTTGGTTATAAACCTCTGGTGTCATGCTTGAAACGATTCCATGAACTTTTGGGGAAGATGCCGTGTGTTACATACGCGCTTATTTTTGCTGCTCCATGTGCAGCTAAGACTTTCTGAAAAGATGTGGTGAAATAGGTTAGTGTATTTTAAACTATCAAAATGGTTTTTAAACCCTGAATTTTGATAATCGAGGTTTTTTTAATATCATAAACCTTAATAACCGGGTGTATTAAGCCGAAGTTTCGAATTTTGAACTTGAAATGATAGTATAATTAGTTCAGAGGTTGATTATATTTTTGGGCTAAATTTTCGATTGTAGTTTAATTCTTTGAACATAACATCATTTTCAAAATTTAATCAAAAAATATAATCCAAATTTAGATTAATTATACTATATTTTCATGTTTACAAAAACCGATCATTAAGGTTTAGAGTATAAAAAACTCGATTATCAAAGTTTAAAAAAAAACATTTTGATAATTAAGGGTATTTTTCGCCAAACGGAAATAGTTTAGGGTCTAAAATATCAAATTCTCTTGAAAGAAATGAGAATAGTTTGTTAGTTAAAGAGATGAAGCAGACTAGAACCTGGCATTCAATTAGCGTGCCACCAGACTGAACTAGATCATCGACAATCACGACATGTCTTCCTTCAGCATCTCCTTCTTTGATACGGACTATACGTTTGTCTCCCATCCTAACTTTGTTGCAAACAATCTGTATGACAAAAGAGATACTAGGTTTTAAAGCAGGTAGAGATGATTGACTGGTTAAGATAAGATGATGCAATGTATGTTCTAGAGTTAGATCTCACGTGGGATTGTAAAAACAAGCTTCTGATACCAAATCCAGTCTATTTAAACACTAAAACTGTTCATATGGGTTTGCTGTAACACGCAAAGTATATTACCGTTGGATAATGTTGGAGTTGCTTGTGGAAACGTTTCCAAGCTCCATCATCCGGGAATGCAATAGATATCTGAAACAAGTAAGCTCAGTAACCAACATGATTGAATTCTGAAAGGAGCATGAATCTAAGCAAAACTATCCTATAAACTTGTTGACCAGCACAAGATGGAAACTGAAGAAAATGTGGCCAGCAAGGGAAAGAGACTCACGTTATCAGAATCAGGTAGAGACTGGAGTCTGTTCTTAAGCAATGGTATACCACTTTCAAAGCATGGAAGTATGGTATCACCAAAGTAGAATCTTTCCTACAATTCAAACAAAAAAACAAGGAAAATCTTAATAAAAGTACTAAAGGGAACTTAAGAAGCTAAAAAAGAAAGAGTCATCGCCATTGTTTGTAATGATAACCTGTAAGGCATGTATATCAAAGGTTACTAAACTAGTCGGTCCTCCTCTTGAAGCCGGTATGTTTGACAGTATCCTGGCAAGAGTGAAAGCAGTAGCCACATCGCCTTCATCTTCCATTCTTTCAGAAGTGCCAGTAGGGAAGAATGGAAGAACAAGTGTAAACGACGAAACAAAAAGCTTAGGCAAAGCATAAATAACCGAGAGCTGTTCAAAGATCACAGATGGTGAACTGAAGGAAGCCAAGAAAGCGACGTGCTGCCCACGAATTCCTTGAGCATTATGTATGAACAAATTAGGAAATCCATCTTCAAATTTCCTGTAGCATGAACAACAATTGCGATTACTTAGAAATCAGGAACCTAAAACCTCTTCTAGCACATTAATCAGACGTATCAGAAGCCAATTTTACCCAGATCACAAGCCTAAGGCAAAATTTCTTATGATCCTGAACAGTATAACGAAGCAGGCAAATGATGCTTACAAAGCTATCTCATACCAAGGTCTTGAGTTTGACCAAAAACACAAACGAATCCATATTTGAAAGTTCAAACTCTTCAGGACAGAAACAAGGTAAAAGAATATCAAATTACTAAACTCAGACCATGAATCTGCAATCAATTTGAATAGTAATTGAATAGCATTCTTCATCCGGACCTAGGATCATCACGCAAAGTGAAATTCCGCGGAAGTTAAGAAAAGTCAACAAAGATATAGAGAGACGAAAGGTTTTACTTCCAATTGATGTTTCGTAGCTCGATGCAATCAGACTGAGCAACAATTCTCTCGGCGAGATCTCTAGTTTCGTCGCTGTAAAAGAGGCAAACACGTTTCGAACACTTCCCACTGGATTCCGAGGCCGCCGCAGCCATTGAAAGAGACTGAGATGACGAGGAATTAGGATTAATTAAGCTGATAGGATCTCCATTGGACAAAAATTCGAGACTCCGATGCCCTGACTGATTCTCGATGCTTCTCACTCCGCACTTCACACAGCGGTTAACGACGGTAGTAGATTTGAAATTAAGAAAAGAAAGAGACGAGGAAGACGATAACGAAGAAGAAGAAGAAGAGCAAACTTGAGGCAGAGATAGAAAACTAGTCCCGAGTGTAATCGCCGGTGTAGCAGCCGCCATTTCCGAAGACGAAGGGGTTAAAAAAGAACGAATTTCCCGGCGGATAAATTATAACCGAAATCTCGGTTTAAAGATGAATATGACATGTGGCAGAGGCTATACGAAATGACATAAATACCCCTATCTGTCAAAAGGGCACGTTTCTAAGATGTGGGATTTGTTTGTCATTTGATCCTGATTCTGGTTCGGTTATTTTAATTTGTGAATCCGGTTTATCCCGGTCTAATTTATAAAATTTTATCTATCTGAATCATATATTGACCGATTCGAATATTAATTAAATCAGGAACTCTCAAATATTTAGCTTTACAATATATAATAATCCGAAGTCAACCGGTTTTGCCCGGTATAATCAGAATTAGGTAGATTCGGTTAGTTCCGGTTTATAAGAACCATGATATTCACCAAACTTTGGAAGGTGGACGCCTATGGGACCGTTTATACAAATAATATTATAATCTACTTTTTCAAAGATTTATAGAATCTTTCAATTTACACAAGAAATATATACTTTTTCAAAATAATTTATTATGTTATAGGATTACTTGTTCATCATATGTCTATGTGTATTACGGGTTCAGTTTTCTTATGATTAATAATTAGTGATTCATTTATCTAATATTGATGTTATTGACATTTAATAGCGATATACAATTTGTTCCTTGTAAGTAATGGTGACAAACTGACAATTAACAAGTTAATAATAATTAATTAGAAGTATAATTCATTTTTTTTGTTAGTTAGACGAAAATTAGCAATTAACTATTTGAAATTAAAACGTTGAAAACCTCAAACGTTTAATTTTTTTTAAGTTAATTTATGTCGTCGAAAAAGACTGTACACCAAACAATATGTTTTAAAGACAATTATATCAAACTAATGAAAAAAAATAATATATATATATACACGCAAAATGGGTAATCTACAATTTTATATAAATTTGTTTTCGGTGCTAATTACGGTTGAATATGGGTAAACTGAAATTTCCGTAACTTTGGATGTTAAATCACAATTTTAATTTTTTTTAAAAACCATCAAAACTACCGAATCCCTAAATCTAACATGGCAAACACTAATCACTAAATTTAATTTAATGTTTAAAAGTTATATTTGAAAGATAATTTGGTCGATCAATATAGTAATATACATAAAAATATATTTTTGAAAAATACACACAAACTAATTAGTGTATTTTTGCAAAAAATACCCCTTAAAATTGGTATATATTGCAATTATAAAAAAAATTCATATTAACCATACAAAAAATTAAAATTACAAAAGATTTTCAATTCAGCAACAAAAAAACTTAATTTTATAAACTTAAACCCAATTTTCCTTTATAATCATATAATATATCTTTTTTTTTTCTACACATAAACCACAAACCGGTTTCACTAATTCATCATAATCTACCATTTCATATCGAATTCTCAACTTTCACTTTTCACTACTAAACCCATTATCCAATGCGGTAATTCCACCGTAAACCATAAAACCAATGAATAAGCTTTTATCCGGTACAATAATTCCACCGTAAAACCATAAAAAAAAACTACTGAATCCCACTAAACCTATCATTACAAGCACTAATCCCAATCAAACCATCTCTCTTCATTTTCTCTTCTTTAGCTTTCCGACAAAACACAACCCAAGAATTAACTTCCATAGCAACACACACCCCAACAAGCGTGGACAAGCACATACAATATCCTAGCTTAGCATAAGATCTTCCTTCACCCATAACTTCAAAGCCTTGAAACACATTAACTATTCCCATTACAACACAACCATATCCAACAAAATGATGATATGACTTCCAATATCTTCGGAACTTATTAGTTGTCTTTGGTCTAAATAAAAGTGCTAGTGTTTGTAGACTTGCTGCGGTAAAAGTAGCTATTCCTAGATTCCGATGTAAACTATAGGTGACTCCGGGAGAGTTTTTACCTAGTGAGATTTCAAATGTGAAAACCAAGGAGAAATACGGTTAGACGTTAATTATTATAGAGAATTTTAAGAAATACACTAATTTGATTTATGTTTTACCAAAAGAAATAATCAAAATTTAGAAAAAATACATTTTTATTCAAATAAATGGGACGGATTAAAAAAAAAATAAAGATTTGGTGTTGTCACCATAAATGGGATAATTAGTTTTATAACTTTATAATTTAAGATTATTACACTTTAAAAAAATTACAAATTTAAATTTTAAAAGTATTATAAAATTAAGTAAAATTAATTTAAAACTAAATAAAAATCAAATACAATTTTTTTATATTTTTTTTCATGTTTTGAATTTTTTTTTATTAATTTTAAGTATTTGGATAGATTATTAGATGGGGTTTAGTTGTTTTTATCAAAATACATCCGTTTTGGTATGTGTTTAGAAATCTGAAAGATAGGGTTTAATTTGTGTTATTTTAAAATGTGAGGGTTTATTTGTGCAATTTTAAATCTTAGCTAGGGTTTAGTTTACACATTTTCAAACGTTGAGGTTTAATAGGTGAAAATGTAAAATGTTAAGTTTTTTTTTTTGCATTCATCCCAAATAAATTGACAAAATTACTTTTCTTTAAATAAAATGTTAAAAAACAGTTTTATGATTTGATTTTAGTGTTTGATGATTTTGATTTTAGTGTTTAATCACTAAATTTAAAGTTTAATGATAATATCGGAAAAAAAATTTGGTCAATCAATATACATAAAAATGTATTTTTGAAACGTACACATAAATTAGTGTGTTCTGAAAAAATACACATAAATTAGTGTATTTTTACCAAAAAAAATCCTTTAAATTAGTGTACTTTTGCAATTATCCCAAAAACATAAATCAAAATTACAAAAGATTTTTGAAAAGGTACACATAAGTCTGTGTTGTCGAAAAAATACACATAAATTAATGTATTTTTCCCAAATAAAATCCTTTTAAATCAGTGTTGATAGAACCAAACCAGACATGGTTTATGTGTTTGTATTAGCTTTAGTTAATTAGTTGGTTTAATGTAATTTCGGTTTAATTTCCTAAGAAGAAGTGGCTTAGCCATTTCTCCATCTCTTTCCATGTTTTTAGGAGATAACTTCTTTTACGTTTTGTAACTTATTTATATTGAAGAAGAAAAGCAAAAGAAGACAATGAGAAATTAACAACAAAAAGTGTTTAGTTTTCTTTGTTTATTTTGGATTAGTAGCTCTAAATCTGGGACCTATCAAGTGTACTTTTGGAATTATCCCAAAAACATAAATCAAAATTACAAAAAAAAAAAAATTCCAAGAGAGATTTTAGTACCTAGTAAGATTCCAAGTGTGAAACCAATGATTCCAAGGAGATAACCGGTTAATTGAATCGCTGCGTGAATATAAAACCAAGTCGGTTTAATCGAATTCATTTGTCTTAAGTATCGAGCTGTTACTGCTCCTGTTGGTAAAAGTATACCCCAAGCTATTGCGTTTATTGTACCATGTGCTATTTTCATGGTTTTTGATGAACCGGTTTTCCGGTTAACTGATGTGAAACCGGATGTGATATCAAAGGTGGAGAAAGATGAGAGATCTGTTGAAGTTGTTGGATGGATCGTTGGAGAGTAACCTTGTATATATTAATATAATAAAGATTATATTAGAAAATATATATATATGATTGTAATGAAATTTTAATCAAATATATATTTTTTTATTTTTAAGATTACGGTAATCTGTGTATATACGAAAATACAAGTGTTTTTTTTTCTTCTCATTCTTATGTTAAGTTTAGCTATATTTTTTCTATGTTAAATTGTAATTTATTCTAAAATAATTTTATAAAATTTAAATGAATTATT
>KE150759.1:322010-334552 GCA_000411095.1 Aethionema arabicum
GTGTATATATGTAAAAGAGAGTTTGTGGGATTATGTAAGGAAAATTAAAGCGATTGTAATATTTTAGATTTTAAATTTTTTATAGAAATAAAATAGCCGCCATGGATGAGCTCTGTTTTTTTTTGTTATCAAGACTCTGTTTTTTTGTTGTTTATGATTGAAATGGAGTGTATATATGTAAAAGAGAGTTTGTGTGATTATGTAAGGAAAATTAAAGGGATTTGTAATATTTTAAATTTTTGAATTATTTTATTTGATGGAAAAGACTTTTTAATATTAAAATTCGTTATTCAAAATTTTGAGTTTTAATAATTAGGTTTTTATGTTCTAAATTTTGGTAACCAGTTTTTTTTTGTTTTAAAATCATTAAGCTATAACACACAAAATTCAAAATTATGTTTAATTGCAAATAGAAACACAAAATTAAACTCTCGTATCAACATTAACATAAGACATATAATGTGATTTATTAAAATTTAATTTCAAGTTTAAATTTGAGATTTCGGTTCAACACCAATTATTAAGGTTTAGGGTTTAAAAATCTTAGTTTTTAAAAATTAAACCATAAACACAAAATTAAACCATAATTTTAAAATTAAATCATAAACACAAGATTAAACTTAATATTATGATGTGAATTTGATTTAAATAGAATGTGGTTTCAAGTTTAAATGTGAGAGTAGGTTTAAAAACCCTTGTTATTAAAGATTAGTGTTTAAAAATTTCAGTTATCAAAATAAAACTTTAAACACAAAATTAAACTACAAACACAAAATTATTATATCTTAAATTTAAACCATAAACAAAAATTTAAACTTAATTTTGAAATTTCGATTTGAAAACTGTGTATTAAAAGTTTACCGTTTACAAAACCGAGATTTAAAAATTCATTTTGATAGTTGATCTTTTCTGCTAAATAAAAATAATTTTAAAATTTAAAATACTATAATCCCAAAAACTAATGACGAGTTTTTTTTTGTTTGGATTGAAATTATGAAGGCTTTGCTTTGAAGCGAAGTGATTACCCCCACGATACATTGAGTTTGTTGGTTGTGTAATATTTGGACAATATTTTTATAATGTGATGATACTCTACACTAATAAATAGGCGAAAATGATTGATAAACTTTTGTATTTTTTAAAGTTGTTTAAATTATTATATGTTTTATTTTCTTATTTTTATAGAATCCATCCAAAAGTTAGCTGAAATATATCATCTTTTAATTTTTTGGAAAACTATTGCTTTCTACTTACAAAAGACAAATGTATTCTTTGTGTAACATGGATTGCAAAACAAAAATATGTCATATTAATTACAAAAACGTAAATATTTACTTAAGTTTTAAATAATTTTATTTGTTTTAATATAAAACAAAGTATATGTATAATGAAACTCAGATTTAGAGCTTCTAATTGAAAACAAACCAAGAACAAAACACCATTTTTTTCATAATTCTTCTTTTCTATTTCTAGAGTTTTCATTGATTTAAATAGAAAACTAAACTAAGAAGTTACATAAGAAGTTATATTCCTAAAATTAAGAGAAGTGGAAATCATGGACACAACAATAACTAACTACCACGTAATAAATATCTATCAATGTAACATTCATAGCTTAGAAAAAACATTATCTAAAACTAGCACAATATATATAAATCTACAATATGTGGGTATAACAAAACAATGAATGACCAGATATTTTTATTTTTTTATCCAAATAATGTTAATATAACTTATAGTTATAAGACTTCACGAAGAAATAAACATGAAAATGCTAGTTGACAAAAAAAAAATATATATGAAAATGCTAAAATAAATTTTTTGAAAATCTTGATGATTTTTTTTTCTTACAACTCATTTTTTTGTTCGATCCCATTCTCAAATTCATCACAAATTTAATTAGAAAATTTTTTTTGACCATTTTTTAATATTGATTATATTAAAATTCGTATATTCCATTAGTTTAGCGTTTAGAAAATTAAGAGATTTTTAAATCTGGAATGCAGAAAANAAACGGCGTCGTTAACCCTTGAAACGTCGTCGTTACTTTGAAACGGCGTCGTTACCTTGAACGGCGTCGTTACACTGAAACGGCGTCGTTCAGGTTTAACATTTCCAGAATTTGTTCAGAGAAAACGAAGAACGAAGTAGATATCTGCTTCTGAGAAAAATGACGACGATGAAGGTGAGCTTAGAGGGTAAGAAGGTGTTATTGGTACCGTACATGGCGGAACACGTTCCAAGGTATCATCAATGGATGCAGGACTCTTCACTCCTCCTAGCTACAGGCTCCGAGCCATTGACTCTCGAGCAGGAGTACGAGATGCAGCTTTCGTGGACTCAAGATCCCAATAGTATAAACTCTGGCTTACAAATACTGTTGCAGTGTGTTTAATTTCTTTTGAATTTAACAATGGATTGAGTTTATTCAACTTACCGTTAGTTACAACTTGATTAGGGTTTATCTTCTTTTGAATTTAGGGTTCCTTATACTGTTGCAGTGTGTTTAATTTGATTTCAGAGCGGACATTCATTGTATTGGACAAGGATTTCATAAATGGGGAATTAGGTCACGGTGACTCTCACGTACAAGGTCCGTTTTCCTCAGCTCATGAACTATAGAGACTGAAATTGCTTTTAGTGGCTGTAAACGAGAACATTTTTCCACAAGATTGGCTCAATTTTGAGTGGTTTAGATCGTTAATTGTATGATAATTTCTGTAGTTTGTGAGTCGTTTAGATGATCTTCAATGCTGGTTTCGAATTCTTGTTGAATGATTGAAGCTTATGTGCAGTGCAGCTATGGCTGATGATGTGAACATTTACATGAACGATGTAGACGATCCTAAGATTGCAGATACACAAATTTTATCCCTTTTAATCAAAATTAGTTGAATTCTGTTACACAAAATTGTGTTTAGTGCCTGTAAACGAGAACATTTTCCACAAGATAGCTCAATTTTTTAGTGGTTTAGATCGTTGATATATTGTATGATATTTCGTTAGTTTGTAAGTGATTTAGATGATCTTCAATACTCTTTTGGATTCTTGTTTATGTTCAGCAATGGCTGGTGATGTGAACATTTACATGAACGATGTAGATGATCCTAAATTACACAATGAAATTCCACTCTGAAATCAAATTAAACCAACTGCAACAGTATTAGGAACCCTAAATTCACAAGTTTGGCCCATTTTTGAGTGATTTAGATCGTTAATTGTATGATATTTCTATAGTTTTGTAAGTGATTTAGATGATCTTCAATACTCTTTTGAATTCTTGTTTTATGTGCAGCTATGGCTGGTGATGTGAACATTTACATGAACGATGTAGATGATCCTAAGATTGCAGAGGTTGAAATAATGATAGCTGAAGCAAGAAGGTAACTAATTTCTTATTGAATTTCTCCATGGATTCTTCTTGAAACTTGAAAATAAACATATAAAATAACACTTTAGCTGATGTTTAGCCGTGGTAAAGGACTGGGAAAAGAATCTGTATTGTTGATGATGGCTTATGCTGTAAAAAACTTGGAGATACACAAGTTTGAAGCCAAAATTGGGGAATCAAACACAGCTTCTCAGAGTTTATTCAGGAAACTGGTACAGTAACTCACTCTGCATCTCAAATGACAAAAAAAAACGTTTTTTTTTTGCCAATCCGACCTTTTGTTACAATGGATTAAAAAAGTTTTCGATTTAAGAGAATCAAACTAGTAAAATCGATACAAAAAAATATAAATTGCAGATAGGCCTGGGCATTCAGGTACCCGTTCTGTTCCGGTTCGGTACTTTCGGTTATTCGGTTTTTCGGTTCCATGACTATAGGATCCGTTCGGTTCTTTGAAGATTTCAGTTTCGGTTCGGGTTCGGATACTTGATAAGATGATTCGAAAAATACCCAAAAAATCGAAAAAATACAAAAAAAAAAGGAAAAATATCCAAAAAACCCGAAAAATTCCTCAAGAAACCGAAAAAATCCCAAAAAAAAAGAAGTATGGTTACTTTCGGATACCCAATGGATATCGGTTTGGTTCCGATTATTACCCGATATCCATGTATCCCCGAATTTAGGATCCAATAGGTACTATACACCGGTTCCGGTTCAGTTCCAAATCTCTTTTTTCGATTTGGGTTGGGTTCGGTTTTTCGGTTCTCGTTTTTATGCCCAGCCCCTAATTGCAGAGAACAAATCACATGGAATGTGAAATTAGTTTTAATTGGTGAAGTTTTTTGAACTAAATGTTTAAAATTAAATTATGGGATTTTATTTGTCATTAACCCTATAAAACACTCCATGTCTGAATTTAAAACTGAGTTTGCAGGGTTTTGAAGAGTCATCTTTCAGCAAAATCTTCAAAGAAGTAAGTGACTACTTACTACTTGTAGATACTCCAAAACAAAGTTGTGTTGGTGTTCTTTATGTTCTTTATTTTGTTTTCTTCAGGTTACACTTGAGTATAAAGTGACAGATCCTCGTCGAGTAGAGCTGTTGAAGCTATTAGATGATGTGATCACACACACCGATTCATCAGGTAAAATCCATTACTCATAAATTGAATTTTACTTAAAAGGAGAGTGTCTTATTACCACTGTGACACAAATATTGTTACACAATTTTGTGATTCTAAAGTATATATTATCATTTGTGAGTTTAATCAAATGTTTTATTTGTTTTTGAGCATAGGATTGGATGTATAAGTGGGTTAGCTTTTAACTCTAGTGACCCCTCAGCTTTTGGTAAAAGCTTTGACTCCATTGATGTGAAAGTGAGTAAAAATCAGAAACATCACATTGTAAATGGGCTAACTTTGTAAGATTGGAAAGTTAAATTTAGGGGGTGATTGGTTATGGTTATGGTTTTTGTTGTGATTCTTTTGAATGTAATTTTAATATTTTTGAAAGTTATAAATTACTAACTTTTAAAACTTTATAAAAACTAAAAAAAAAAATTGTGAGGTATTTTGATGACAGTTACCATATTAAAGTGATGAGATAAATTTAACTGTAAAAAATTTAAAACATGGTAACAACACCAAAATTTTTGTATATAAAATATCGTATATCCACACAGTTAAATTTATTTCATACATAATTGTAAAAATAATTTAAATGATCAAATCATATATCACAATCTTAGTTTGAACTAAACAAATAGCATTAGTTTTTTATTTTAGTTTAAATATAGGTTATTCGTATTTTAAATTTTTTATTTATATGAAAAATTTATACAATAAATACTAAAAATAGTGGTATAGGAGAAAAATGAAAGAAAATAAAACTTTGGTTCATTAAATTTATAATAATTAAGGTTATGTAACACAACACATGTATATAACTAAAGTAATAATGAAAAAAATTGATAATTTCAGATATAGTAGTGGGCCTTAAATATATATTGGGCTTTCTGAGCCTAACAAAAAAATTATTATCTCTGTTGATCGACTTTGGCTTATCGGTTATCATCCCAACAAAACAAAACCCTAGGCGGCGTCTGTGTCACAGTTGCAATTCTAGCGATTATCAGCTCTACTTGTTGCTATCTTCCGCTTCTGGAGCTTCTTCTTGTAGCCGCGTCTCTCTGTCTCTCCATCGATATAGTTAGAGGGGATCTGCAATCGCAATTTTGAAATCATGGTGGACCTGGATATAGAAGCCCGGTCTGTTCAGTTAGGGATCGATTGGTCTCAGGTTGATCTTGACTCCATCCATCTTCCTCCTGGAGATAACTTTGGAATTGAGAGGTGAGGTTTTCTATTGCATCTCTGTGTCTTATTAATCTCGTCAATTTAATTTTTTGTTTAAAATGATGAGATGATTGGTTTCTTGGTATTTTCAGTTTCATGAAGTTTTGAGATACATTTCGAACAATATTTAGAGTTTGTGGATATTGGTACTGATTTTTCATGCTAATTCTCTGTATTGCCTGTAGTGATGACGAAGCTGTTTACCACGATGATCAGCTTGAATTTGACACTGGATTTGGAAATATTATTGTTGTCGATCACCTTCCTGTGGTTCCCGAGGCGAAATTTGAGAAACTAGAAGGTGTTGTACGGAAAATATACAATCAGCTAGGTGTAATCAAGGAAAATGGACTGTGGATGCCAGTAGATCCCAATACAAAGATGTCATTGGGCTATTGTTTTATTGAGTTCAATACTCCTCAGGTCATTATCTACTCTGCTTCATTAACTTACCCATGATGTTAATGTACCCTTCAACACTTCATTGTTTTCTGAGTTATGGTGGTTTTGGATTTTGTTTCACTTAAGACTTTGTTTAATACCTGGTTACTGTGCAGGAAGCTCAAAACGCTAAGGAAAAAACGCATGGGTACAAGCTGGACAGGTCTCACATCTTTGCTGTAAACATGTTTGATGATATTGACCGATTGATGAATGTTAAGGAAGAGTGGGAGCCTCCTCAAAGCAAGCCACATGTGCCCGGGGTATGTGTTGTTTTGGTCACATCATGATGGTAGTCTTGTAGCAACTGACATTGTGTCTAAGCAATTGGTCCCTTATTTTGGCTATCATTTAGCTGATTCAGCAGAATTCTTGGTTTATCATATGGATCTGCTGATGATACGTTTGACAGATGCTAACCAATATTCTTAATCGCACCGCTCATTGTTATGTGCACATTTGCTGATTCAATACAGCATTTTAAGATGTATGTTTTTTTTGCTAATTTCCGGAACGATTTCAGGAAAATTTGCAAAAGTGGCTTGCTGATGATAAAGCCCGGGATCAGTTGGTCATTCGTTATGGCCCTGATACTGAAATTTATTGGAATGATGCAAGGCATTTGAAGGCTGAATCTGTTTATAAGCGTCCTGTAAGTTACTTGTGTATTCCTGTGTATATTCTCTTATTTAATGCTATGACTGGTAACAACAAAAGATTATATAAAGGCTACTATCATCTAAAGAAATGATGTTCTATTTCAATGCAGTACTGGACGGAGGGTTATGTGCAGTGGTCTCCTTTAGGTACATACCTTGTGACACTTCATAAACAAGGGGCAGCTGTTTGGGGTAGTGCTGTTGCTCCCTTCACTCGTCTTATGCGCTATCAGCACTTAATGGTTTGTGCATTCCTTCGTGCTTTGCATAGGATTTCCGTTTTACCTCTGTTTTTCTGAAGTTTGACATTTTTTGTTGTTGATTCCACCCAGGTAAAACTAGTTGATTTCTCACCTGGTGAGAAATACTTGGTAACCTACCATAATCAAGAACCAACTGGCCCTAGAGACGCAAGCGTGAGTGCATCTTTGCTTTTGTTCTTTCTATATATATTGTTTGCATTTCGTTTTTGATGTGAAGAATTCTGATTTGTATCCAACTTTCAGAAAGTAGAAGTCAAGATTTTTGATGTGAGAACCGGAAGAATGATGAGAGATTTCAAGGGAACTGCTGATGAGTTCTCAATTGGAGGAGCTGGTGGTGTTGCTGGTTCCTCTTGGCCTGTATTCAGGTACTCTCTTGAACTGAATTTGACAAAGATACTGTGAACAATGTATTCTCTCCTTCCCTTCTGTATCTTTGTTAATGTCATCTCGTAAACTTTTTCCACAGATGGGCTGGTGGGAAAGACGATAAATACTTTGCTAAGCTCAGCAAAAACACGGTATCTGTCTATGAAACTGAGACTTTCAGCCTAATAGACAAGAAATCCATGAAGGTCGATAATGTTGTTGATATCTGTTGGTCTCCTACTGATTCTATCCTCGCATTGTTTGTTCCTGAACAAGGCGGCGGGAACCAACCTGCCCGGGTATGTTCTCGCGTTTTATACAACCGAAAAACCCTACCTATGTTATTTACTTTTGTTTCTTCTACACCTCTTTTGTATTTAAACGTTGATTTTTCTTTCTCTAGGTCGCTCTTGTCCAAATTCCTAGCAAAGTGGAGCTAAGGCAGAAGAATCTTTTCAGCGTAAGTGACTGCAAGATGTACTGGCAAAACAACGGAGAGTATCTCGCTGTTAAAGTTGATCGATACACAAAAACAAAGAAGAGCACATACTCTGGATTTGAGCTTTTCCGCATCAAAGAAAGAGATATTCCCATTGAGGTTCTTGAGCTAGAGAACAAAAACGACAAAATCATTGCTTTCGCATGGGAACCGAAAGGTCACAGGTTTGCTGTTATCCATGGTGACCAACCAAGACCAGATGTGAGTTTCTACTCTATGCGGACAGCACAAAACACTGGAAGAGTTTCAAAGCTTGGAACTTTGAAAGCAAAACAAGCCAATGCACTCTTCTGGTCTCCTACAGGCAAGTACATAATTCTCGCTGGACTAAAAAATTTCAATGGCCAGCTTGAATTTTTCAATGTCGACGAGTTCGAAACAATGGCCGCAGCTGATCATTTCAGCGCCACAGATGTCGAATGGGATCCAACCGGAAGGTAACCATCTAAACCAGTCTAATTACAGAAACAGTAATGCTTTTGCTTTAATTTTCTCTTGTTATCTATCCAGGTATGTTGCAACCGTAGTGACATCAGTTCATGAGATGGAGAACGGGTTTCAAATGTGGTCCTTCAACGGAAACTTGCTTTACAAGCAACCCAAGGATCATCTCTTCCAGGTACGCAGTAGAAACAAGAATCTCGTTTCTAAGTATATATAATCCATACATATTCCTTACTTTAACCACTTCATATACTTTATTCTATAAGGATTATTGGTAATTTAGATCCTGGTCTATCCGTTTGGTGAAAAAAAATTTCAACTATCAAAAACCACAAAGCCTAAACATTAATAACCTGCTTTTGTAAACCCTAAACATTAATAAGAAGGTTCTTTAAAACCGGAATCTCAATTTAAAATTGAAATTATAGTATAATTATGCCAAATTTAAACTATATTTTTCAGTTAAATATTGAGGTTATGGTTTTAAGTTTAAAATAGTTTTTAAAATTTCACCTTGAACTATAATCCCTTTGGTGAAAAAAAAGCATCAACTATTAAAATGTTTTTTAAACCCTGAACTCTAGAAACTGGGTTTTTAAAATCCTGAATCGCTGTTTAAACTGAAATCTTCAACTGAAATTTGAAATTATAGTTTAACTAATCCATATTTAGTTCATATTTTTTGGTTAAATTTTGAGGTTTTAGCTTAATTTTGTGTTCAAACTTTAAAATAGTTTTTAAACCCTATGAAAATATTTTGTAAACCCTAAACTTTAATAACTGGATTGTTTAAACTGAAATCTAAAATTTGAACTTGAAATTATAGTAATCCATATTTAGATTATATGTTTTGGTTAAGTTTTTAGATTTATGGTTTAATTTTGATTTTAAAAAATCCAGTAGTCACCGTTAGCAAAGCATAGTGTTTAAAAAAAAACCATTTTGGTAGTTAAAACTATTTTGACCAAACAGTGTTAGTCCAAGATCTAAAATACTATAATCCCTATTCTTTATTGAAGATTTACAAAAAATACACTTTTTTCATCGGTAAATACGCAAATGATAAGAGATAAGAATACTTTTTGTATACACTAATTAATTTGTGTATTTTTGCAAATTTCACTTCTTTATTTAACTTAATTCAAAACATTTGAAATGAAAACAAACAGTTCGCTTGGCGTCCTCGTCCACCATCATTCCTACCAACAGAGAAAGAAGAAGAAATCGCAAAGAATCTAAAGAAATACAGTAAAAAGTACGAAGCAGAGGATCAAGACGTGACATTGTTATTAACAGAACAAGAAAGAGAAAAGAGAAAGAAATTGAAAGATGATTGGGAAGCATGGTTGAAAAAATGGAAAGAGTTTAATCAATTAGAGAAAGAAGAAAGACAAAAGTTAAGAGATGGTGAAGTTAGTGATGAAGAAGAAGAAGAATATGAAGCTAAAGAGTTTGAGTTTGAAGATCAGATTGATGTTACTGAAGAAGTTGTTTCTTTTGATGAAACTCAAGATTGAACAAGAAGAAGAAGAAGAAGAATCATGTAAGTTGTTCAAGGTTTTTTGTTCGTCTGGTACTTGGGATTTCATGGACTTTTGAAGGGTTTATTTTTGTTTCTTGTGTTATTGAAATTTGAAGACACTTGTTTTTATTAATTATTAAGTTATTAAAGTTTTGGATAGTTATCAAATTTTAAGGTTTGGACTAAACCAAAATTTAAATATTGGGTCGTTCCATTTATTTAACGCTCGTTTGAGGTTTGCGCATTTTAAATTTAAGGTTTTTTTTTAGGATTTGTAAAAATGTTTTCATTCAAGTCTTTTTTGATTAGTGTATTTTTTGCAAAAATATCCTAACATTATACCCAACACATTATAAGTGGTATATCTTCACACTTTATAAAAAATTTGGAAAAATGTATTCAATTAGAATATTTTGTATAATTGATTTTTAGAAAATTTCTTCATTTAAACATTTTGTATAAAAATATCATAACAATAGATTAAGACTATAATTGGTAAACACTATAGAAGAGTACATTTGCAAAAAATGCTCGAATTAGAATATTTTAGGTAATTCTTTTTTTTTTTTATGATTTGTCCATAAGTTTTTTTTTCCTTTTTTTTAACAATTTACTTATCTTAAATTTAGTGTTTGTTGTGAGATAAAAAAAAAAATTAAGTGTTCGAGAAAGCGGTCTAGACGATTGTTTATACGTCGCACTTCTAGACCGTTTGCTTAAACTGATTTTTTAAACATTTGTCACAACTAACATTTTTTTTTAATTTCTAAAAGTTTCACTATATTTGTTTAATTATAAGAGAGACTTTTGAAGGGTTTATTTTGTTTCTTGTGTTATTGAAATTTATATTTTTTTTCTAATAAATTTGAATGCAAGAATAACCACGTAATATTATATACGTAAATATTAATATTAGTATTACACTATTAACCCAAAAATTTTGTCGATAAAAAATAAAACTAATAATTGTTGTAACTACATTATGTGTAAAAATACTAAGAATCTCGGTATCAAAGAAAAAATTGACTTTGAAAGTTTGACCGGAAAGAGAGGAGTCATAGATTTGACCAGAAATTGGAAGGGACTGAGTAAGGCCCATAACATTGAACCATCTCATTACTCTATTTATTTATTACTTGAAACGCTCTCTAAAATACTTAATTGTTTATTACATTTAAATATTCAATACTACATATATATTTATGTATAAACATTAAATAAAAAAACATTAAATTAAGTAAAAAAAATAAACATTAAATAAGCGTTATTAAAATTCACCTAGCTTAGGTCACGCGTTTCATCGGGTTCCCTATTGGCCTATTTTCAGTTTCATTTCAAACCAATTATTTATTTATTTATATATATATATATATATATCTTATTTAATGTGTATAAGTATATTAGTTTCGTGTCAAATAGGCTACGAGTCAATAAACCAAAATTTAAACTATCCTTTCAGAGTTAATATTATTTTTACATTCTATTTTTATTAAAGATGTATAGGTTTGCTATTATATTAAGGAGGTTTTAGGTAAATATTAAAAATAGTAGAAGTTAAGAATTATTTGAAGTTAAGTTTATAATATTTTTTTTTTTCAAAACTTATAATGAAAAAATAAAATGATTTCAAATAAATTCAACCTAAAATAATATTCAACATGAAGCTTAAATCATTCTTTTTAATATTTTTTAATTATGTTTATAACTAATTGCGGTGTATTTTCAAATATCCCATATTTTATAGGTATATTAAATCTTTCCGATTATAATTTGGTATCATGTATAAACTATTTTCAATTTTTTTTGTTGTTTGGTGGACTCAAACCTGAATAGTTCAAAAATTAGACACCAGTATTTTATATATAAAGTATATATATGTGAAAATTTTGTTGATTTTTCCCTTTTCTATCTCTTTCTCCCCTTCTCTCTCCTATCATAAACGAATATATTTATTAATTAAATTAAGGCTTAAATTAAATAGAGTACACCGCAGTCTCACTGTCTCTCTTTTACTTTAATCTTTTCCTTAATCATATAATAAAAAAATATAAAAAAAACAAATTAATTAATTAAATAAAAAGAGAAGAAAAGGAAAATTACCGAACTGAAACGACACCGATCTGATGTCTTCAATTCCTCTGTTGACTATATAACCTTCCTCTGCAAAAAATGTCCCCTCCACTTTCATTTTCTCAAAACAAAAAAATTAAAATCCAAATTAAACAAAAAAAAGTCTCTCTCGGTTCACACAAAATCAAACCTTTCAAAATCCCCAAATCAAAAGCTCTGATTTTTGAATTAAACCAAAAAAAAAGCTCTGATTTTTGTGTTCAATCTTCAAAAAATTTCCCCTGTTTTCTTCTCTTAATTCACTTCAAAACAAAACCTATGGGATTTTCCGGCGAAAACAGCGACGGAAAAAGATGGATCGTCGCCGGAATTCCGTTACGTTCGCCGCTTAAACCGATTAATTTATCAAAAACCGCCGTTTTAGTCACTGAAACAGAGGATAATCATCAAGATCATTTTCCGACGACACCCACGGCGGTTTCCGTTAGGATTCCAAGAGTTCCGCCGTGTCCTCCGGCGCCAAAGAAG
>KE150759.1:347703-364239 GCA_000411095.1 Aethionema arabicum
CTTAGTGTATTATGGGCTTTTTAGAGGTTAGTGGGCATCAATTCCTCTTAAAAAAATATTAAATGAAAATTGTTCATAAAATGTATTCATAAACAAAACCTAAATTGAGACAAAAAAAAAACCTAAATAATAATCCATTAATTCCCTTGCCTTACTCTTTCTTCCTTCTACAAGCCTCTTAACCGAAAAGAGGGTTTTGACTTTTACGGCTTCTCCTTTGACTTTGACTTCAAGATTGACCAAACTTCTCCTCCTATGTATTCTCATCTCCCTCCAAGAACAAGAACACTAAAAACTCAAGATTTGAAATCACAAGTTTTGACGCTGTATCAATAAAGTCTTGAGCTTTATGATCAAAGCAAAGAAACAGAAACACGGTACATGCATAGCTGCAACTCCCAAGTACCTGCAAAAAAAACAAACATATAGTTTAAAGATCATAAACAAGCATTGATATCTCTTTTAGATTTTTGAATATGCTTAAAAACGTTACCATAAAGGAGCATATGGTGAAGATAAATCAAGAAATTGGTACGGCCACCTACAAAAAAAAAAATACATAAACTTTAGACACATTCTAGTGCAATTAACCCAAAAAAATGTAAACATCTATTCAAATGACTTATAAAAATATCGTCTATTATCGTCAAATGTTAAATTATTACTTTATTTATCGCAAAAATTAATTTAATCCAAAAAATCGTGCAAGTTAGGCTTGTTGTAGGCTACATTTGACATTAGAATTTAACAGATTTTTAAATTGTGGACACTAATTCGTCACATTCATAAACTTAAAGTTTTATTTGACTACATTTTATAAATTAATGGTTAAATTAATTTTCACGATAAATGAACCAATACTTTAACACCTAGAGACCATAGGAGAGTTTTTAAAGCTATTTTCCCTTAAAAAGATGGAAACATTTTGGCTTTATGGGGAAGAAAAAGTGGAAAAAATGTACCATAAGTTCTTGAAAGCATGAATTATCCATTGATAAGCCACGAAAATGCAACTCCATATCACAAAGTAAGAGATCCGAAATATCGGAAATCGCTGAACAACAGAAAAAGTAAAGCTCTTCAAATTCTAACTAATACAAGTCATAAGGTATATATAAGATATAGAGTTTAGTGTTTAAGGTTTTAGGCAAGACTTACCAAGGAATTGAGACACAAGTCACCAAGGAGAAAAACAGCATTAAGTGAATGCATACAAACATCAAGCTGCATCAACAACATAACACATGAACTAATCTATAACCACTTCTGCAATAATCTTAGCAAATTTCTTGAAAATCTTCCAAGTAAGAACTTACAAAATCAAGCTTGTAACCTTTAGTAAACGGAAAAAGTAGACACCAAAACACAATATCTGTTAACACAACAGCACCTGCACAAGTCTACAAAACCATTAAACTTGTTAAGTCCTTTAAAGCTTTTAAGAAATGAGCAACCAAAGTCTTCAAAAGACTTACTTGGAAAAGGATCTGAAACAAGTAAACCGATAAACCGGCTAATTCTCTTGTAGGTCTTTGTATATTAGAAGCTTTAGGTGTGTTTCCCACCTCATCAATGGTGGAAGGAGGTCTATAACTTCCTCGTTCTGCATCATCTATACTTGAATAATTCTCTACATTACCTCCACCTTCTTTGTTGTAGAAACAGCAACCGTAAACCGATAACAACATAGCATACTACCAAACAGAACTCAAGGGTTTTAGTCTAAGAAACTAAACAATAGTCTCTTAATCTTAGAAATCAAATTTCGAATAAGTTTACCCCAAAATAGACTGTGACAAGAGTAAATGTCCACCTGATTCATCAAAGATTATGATTCTAATAAGACTTTTAACATTCAAAGATTTAAGAGATATATGAAAGTAAAAGTTTAAGGAAACTTACTGAGTATAGAAGTAGAAAATGCCGGTTCCATCTTGAATACAGTTTGAAATGAGTAGAGATAACAATGCAAGAAAAGAGAATATTCTAAAGATAAGTAACCAAAGAGGATTGATTCTTTTCACACAAGTGTTCCAAGCTTCGTCATGAAACAATGTTCCAGGTGATGATTCTTCTCTTTGGTTTCTTCTTCTTTTACCTTCAAATCTCCATATCAGAACAGCTGCTGCTATCAATGGAGCTAAGAGGATTAAACCACAAAGAAGAACCCTCCAATTTAGCCAGTAACTTGAAGCTGTAGTATCAGTAGCCATGAGCTTAAACCCTAATTAGACTCCTCAGATTCCACAATCAGTCGAAATTCCTCTGAAAAAAGTGTTGAATACTATTCAATTTTGTGAAATTCAATGAAATTAAACAAAAATCTGAGGTTCCTACTTCCTAGTAATTATTAGAAAAGAGAGAATCCAAAATCAAGTAGCCAGTAACTTGAAGCTGTAGTATCAGTAGCCATGAGCTAAAACCCTAATTAGACTCTTCCGATTCCACAAACAGTAGAAATTTCTCTGTAAAAAGTGTGCAATACTATCCAATTTTTTGAAATTCGATGAAATTGAACAAAAATTTGAGGTTCCTAGTAATTATTGCAACAAGAGAATCCAAAATCAAGTTCTGAATCAAATTTAAGCAGAGAAATTCATCGAAATTTTATCAAATTGAATGTAATTAGCGAGAAAAGAAAAGAGAAATCGTTACTTTGAGAATCGAGGAGCCGTTTTTTCACCAGTGGATTCAGGAGAATTCAGAGCAGAGCCTCTAGAAAACCATTAAGAGAAGCAGAAGAAAAGGAAAAAAAAAAAAAAAATCTTTGTCGGTATTAGAAAATTGGTTGGTGGAGGAAGAAGAAAGGTATTAAAATCTAAAGGGAATCTCTGTGGAGAAATCAAAATTTAGTACTAATTTTACTGTTACATTTCCGGTTCTTTCCGGTTTAAGTAGAAGGTCTTAGTATTTGAGTATCTGTTCGGTTCTGGTTTGATATTTTCGGATATTTCGATTATTTAGTGGGTATCGATTATTATTTGGAATCGAACCAATACCCATAAATATCAATTTTAGGATCTAGTAGGCAGTAGGTACTTATACTAGGAGTCAAAGCTGAACCGGAACCAAAATTTTCGGTTCTTTCGGTTTGGTTTTAATGTCCAAACCTAAATGAAACTAGAGCTGGTCATTTGGGTATTCGTTTGATTTTTGTTCGATATTTTTGGTTATTCGGTTCCATGACTATATAATCTGTTTGGTTCTTTGAACATTTCACTTCGATTATGATTTTGTTTTGGGTTTGATTCGGGTTCGGATTCTTGATAAAAAAAATCTGAAAAACTACCTAAAAAACTTAAAAATTATATGAAAAATCGGAAAAATAATTATTATATACATATTTTCATTTTTTTTTTACTTTTAATATTTTATAGATGGATACACTTGTATTTAATTAACTTAAAATTCGAAGATAGTAGTTTGAGTGGTAATCATTTTTTCTGAAGTTAAAACTACATATTGATATTCAAATTTATAACTTGTTTTTTTTTAATTATTTGATTTTGAATGTTGGAGCAACGTGTTATTAGAAGTTGATATAATATAAAATACCCAAGATCTCAATTACGTGTATTCAAACAAAAAAAATACATGTATATAATTAAGAAAAATAAGATATGCTAAAACGTGACATAAGAACAATATCTATATAAAATTAAATATTCAAGGTGTAAACTACGTAATTGACTAAGAATTAATTCTTTTAAGACAAGTATTAATAAATAATACAAAGCTTCTCAACTTAATATAGTACTGAAAACTGTGTCCCTATATTATCGTTATATATATTAATAGTATATTATATGTATGTATATTCTCATAGATATATTATATATTAATATATAAATAAAATAGTGCAAAGTCTTCACTGTTTCCTTCTATCAAACCTCGTCGACCGTCGAATATATCCACCTGTCCCAAATTCAACCCCAATTAAAGCAATATACATGAACATGAATATAACTGTATATATATATATTAATTATAAATTTATTTATAAAAAATAATAATCAGGCATTTAACTTCACGTTTCTTCCATATCATATCGATTTACAATATATTATATATATAACAATAAAATCTTACTTAATAAAGGTTTATGGGAGACGAAATATGTTTCAAAGAAATCTTTATTTTCCCTTTGTAGTCCTCTCCAAACTGCAAAAAATAAAATGCAAATTATTATTATTTTTATATGATCCAACTTTATAAGGAAACCTCCACTTGTAAAAAAAATACTAATTTACAAACTATCAATTCTCTTCTTTAATAAATTCTATAACGTTTTGGTCTAAAACTAAATTTTGATATATATATATATCTATATAATATAATCATCAAACGTAATTTTTTTATTGTTGTATGAACCACAAATCAGTTTTATTAGTTGAATACAAATTAAAACAGAATATAAATCATCAAACTTAGTTAGGATTTCATTAAATATATAATTTTTTTTATCGAAAATTTTTATTCCACATACATTAACAAAAATAATCCCAAGAAATTTGTAATGATAGTCAAATCGATTTCTTTAATTTTTTTTCTGTTCTCATTGTATTGAATTGGATGTAAATTGAAACCTAGCTATACCTAACTAAAAAAAATTAATAACTCTTTTTCAAAGAAAATACGTAATTATAAGCATAATTTATGTGTAAATGTAATCTAAAAATAAAGACTAACTTGTAAGAGTAATGAGTGGTGGAATCTTTGCGTGCTTATCTAATGCTTTCACACATTCTTCACAACTCATATGAAGTATAATACATCTCTCTATCATATGTTGAACCTATAAATCAAAATAAAAAAACATTAAACATCATTTATTAATGAATACTTACATATCTCAATACAAGAAAACATCAAATTTCCGACCACCAATTTGGTCGTCGCCAATTTGTCAAAAACATGTATTTTTTTTACCAATTTTCGACCAAAAGAGACGGTTGAAAAACAACGATCCAAAACGTCATTTGGTTGAAAATTTAGTAAAAAAAAATTGACGAAATTGCGTTGATGATTTATCAGCGCAATTCCGACCAAAGATGATATAATATAGAAATATATATGTACCATGTGAATATATGTATGTGGTTGGCAATGGAGACAAGGGAGTTTATGTTGTGATTCATCATGATCATGGTGATGTTGATGATGATGACACATTTTCTTCTTCAATAGAAATTGAGGAAAGATCCAAGAAGTTTGGAAGATGAAGGAATGATGTTAATAGAAAGGAACAAAACGTTTGAAGATATTATTAAAAAATAAAAGAGAAGGTTCTAATTCTCTACATATTTATGTATATATACACATGTGGGTATAAGTATATAAGTTAGATATTGTCATTAAATGAGTTATCCAAGAGAGATCTAAGTGAAGGGTGTAAAATAGAGGAGAGGATCTAAAGGATAGATTCTCTCTATCTTTATATATTTAGCTTTCATAATTTTGGGAACTAACTTGTCTTTTTTGACTATGACCTTATCTTTTGTCTTTATGGGAAATATGTATATTCATAAACTAAGGTCTAAGGTTAACTTTAATTGCAAGTTAATTAATTAAGTATGTGGATTTATGAGATTAGTGTCAATTTACTTTAATTTAAATCGATTTATATAACCTTATTTTAGATAAATTAGTAGAAAGTCTCAATCTAAGTTTTTTTTCCAATTCGGAAAAAGAAAATTTTATCATTTGTTATGTTAGTGCAGTTGTCTCTAAATAAAGAAAATTAAAGAAAAATTATAAAATAAATGTAAAATATTGGTTCCTAAAAAGTTGGAATCGAGAAAAAAATGGATTTTTTTATATCAAAATCATGATATTAAACCAAACTTTTTTTTGTATATTAAAAACATGAGAAGTTTTGATGTTAATGTGTACAATTTCTTTTATGAAATAGAATAAATTTTATTATATATATTGGATTTCGAAACAAAATTATTATTTTTAAATAATTTTTTTTGTGTTTTTGGTGATAGAATGAATATGTTGACAACTTAAAAGGAAAGCGAAGTGTGTTGTTCAAATGCATTGGTACATAGTTAACAAAAAAAAACTAAATTATATAAAAAACATTTTAATTGAATTTCTTGTTTGTGGTTATTTTTACAAATATTATTACATTAAAATTTAATGTCGTTGTGTTGTTGTAACCACTACAAATCTTTTGTATTTAAATTATTTTATTTATGAAAAAATAATTAATAATGGATAGCAAAACATTTACTTTACAATATTATAAACCAATCAACGGTTTAACTGTCTCTCCTAAACCTTTAACAACTTTGAATCCATAGTATTCAAAACGTATATTGGCCAATCACTAAATCCAAAATATATTGTCTTGGAGTAATCATAACCATACACTTATTTATATATATATATATATATATATATATATATNCATACTAAACTTAGGTTAACTTTAAATGCAAGTTAATTAATTAAGTGTATGGATTAATGAGATTAGTGTCCACTTACTTTAATTTAAATCAATTTAACAAAAAATATTTTAGATAAATATGTAGAAAATTTTGATTTTTGTAAGTTGGTTTAGGATTGGGAAAATGAAATGATTTAATTCATTGTTATATAATATATATGAATGTTTATACACAGGTTTTATGTATACTCCTCCGGTCCTCCCGTTTCACATTATAATGTTTTTGGTTGAATTTACATTTTTTTAATAAAATTTATGGAAATTATTGTTTTATCCTTAATAATTTAAAATGATTAGGATACTTATTTTTTTCTAAATTTATCAATGGTTAAAAGGATAAATATTTTTAAAATGTGCTAACTAAAGTAAATTTATAAAATATTAATTTTCATTTTTACTTGAAAGGTGATGCATGTCAATTTTTTTTTTTTGTATATTGAAAATATGAGAAAATTTGATGTTAATATGAACAAATGTTCGAAAGGTTGTTATGAAAAAGAAGAAATAAATATGTTACAAAATTATTAAACAATTTTTTTTTGTGATAGAATGAATCTGTTGACAAATTGAATGGAAAGCAAAGTGTGTTGTTCAAATGTATTGCACATTGTTAACAACAAAAATATATATATAATTACACAATATGGTAATTGAATTATTATTATAATATGTTAAATAAAAAATTAATGTTTGTGTTGTTGTAACCACTACATATATTTGGTTTTAAATTCTTTTATTAGAAAGAATAATTAATAATGGATAGAAAAAGATTTAATTTGCAATATTCTAAACCAATCAACGATTTAATTGTCTCTCCTAAAACTTTAACAACTTTGAATCCATAGTCTTCAAAATGTATGTTGACCAATCAATAAAACCAAAATATATTGGGGGTGATTGACAAATAACTTTTATGGTTCGTACAACTTTTACGACATAATTTTCTCTAATCACATTTTTTATCAATAACTACTCTTACAAAAATTTCACAGCCCATTTTTTATATTTGTTTTTAGTTTTTTTAAAATTTTAAGAGTTTCATATTTGTGACTTTTAAAAATAAACTAAAACTACAACCGAAAAGTCAATATTAATTTAAGCTTTATGTTTTATAGTAGCATATTATTTCAAGAAAATTTTAATACAAGTATGAAATTATTATTGTAATTAAGTTGGACAAACCCCGCGTGTGATGATAGTTCGTCCCTGGTCCGTGTTTCCAAAAAGTCAATACTAATAATAATTATTATTATTAAACTTTACAAAAATAAATAAATAATAAAGAAAAAAGCGAGTGAAAAAATAAAGAAAAAAGCTTTTTTTTTTCCTTTTTTCCCGCCAAAAATTACCCGCCATATTTGTCCAACGAACAAACCGCATGGGCCCCACTCGCAAGAAAACGGGGATCATGTAACGCGCCGTCGAAGATCACGGCGTACACGTTCGCGTTATTATCTTTAACGTTAAAATATAGGAAGAGAGTTAATATGAAATGACTAAAATACCCCTAGATTAGTTGACTAATCTTTATTCCCTCCAATGTGGAATCCGTGTCCTCCTCACTCCTGACTTTGAATTTGATGCGAAAACGAGTCATCGTATCATTTTATTATTTAATATATATATTATTATTATATTTATATACACATGTATTTAGTTTATGCATTAATTAAAAAAAATGCAATTTTTCCTGTACAAGAAAATGAATGTTAATTGACGTTTAAAAAATTAATGTTAAGCAAATACCCCTGTTTTTATAAGTATTATTTTGGACATATTTTTTTTTAAATTAAGTATCGTTTTATATTTTCGAGATAATTAATACACGAAAATATCAGTTTTACGTTCATTAAATATTTTAAGAAAATTATTATAATAAATTTGATAATATATTTAATTAGTAAAATTATTTTAGGTAAATGTAAAAAAATGAATCTGTATAAAAAATTCTAAAACGACACTTAAAAGAAATGGAAAGAGTAATGTTTTTTTTTGAATTAAAAAAACTAGTACATTAATTTGCTAGATTGATATTAATTAATCCCTAATTTTCTGAATAAAAGCTAAAATTGATAATTATTGTTAACGATAACCACTTATTGTTTTTGGGATTAAGCTTTTAATCACAAACTTATTTGTGGCAATTTTGACTAAAATGAAAGAAAGGAAGTAATGTGTAGACAAAAACTACTTGCCGTTTTTCTTTTCGAGGGGTCCACTCCACATCGTTTGTACCAATCCCTTCTTTTGAGTTGATGAAAAGAGAGCATTTATTAATTTTCTTTTAACCCAATTTATTAGTTTCATGTAGAGTACGTGACTTAACTTTTACAAATAAATAAATAAACTATATGATATATTAAATTCAATTAAATAGTAAAACTTACAAATGTGAGTGTGTTTTTTCTACACTTGAAGTTCAAGCTAACATTTTCAAAAGAAAGTAATTCAAGAAAAGTCAAATGATTCTCTCTGTCTGCATATCTTCTGACAGACATTGGGAATCAACAAAACTACTTACTCATCAAATTAGGATCGACAAAGAGGACGAAGAACTTCCTATGTGGACTTGGCATTTTGCCAAAAGAGGAAAGAAGACTCTACTTGATAAAGCTGATTTAACCTTTGTAGGTGAAATCATGAAGGTCAAGAGAGTAAAAGGACATCTGTCAGGAGTAAAGCAATTAATGCAGCGGCTCTTGACAGAGGTTGGATGGCAGCATATCCAAGAACACTAGTGTTGAGGATGTCGCAGAATCAGACTGTAGGATGACAGTCGAACAGAGAAAGAAGTGAGCTCGCATGAGAGAGATGCGAGAGTTCAAGGATTCTAGGGTTTCACTCAAGGCTATATAAATAGATAAGGAGAGAAACTTAGAATCCTTACCACAATAAAGAGAGTTGAAAGAGAGAGTTTTCATAAGTCTTATTGTGTGTATTTGTACTTGCAAGAGTTTTTGTTTGAATAGAAAGAATCCATTCAAGTCAAGCTTTTGATCTAAGTGTTTCTCAAAGGTTACTGCTTTTTCAACAAAATCCAAATACCAAAAAAAAAGGGAAAATGAGAGATAAATTAAAAGCTTAAAATTAGTTTGGACTTTAGGGTAAAATAGTATTTGTGTATATCATTAAGGAAACATATTAAAATTCTCTTATAAATATTTTTAATCTCTTTAAATAGTAAATTTTTTTTGATGATATTAGTTTAGTTAATTGAGTATTCTAAATTTTAATATCAATAATTCACTCAAAATCTACCTTCTATAATATTATAATTACAAAAGTAGTATTTATGTTTTGATCACATTCTTGGAATGACTAAGTTCTAGAATCTATATTTATTTATATATCAAAGAATATCTAAAAAATAAAAATACGTATTGCGTATTCAAGATAATCACTTAATAATTCGACAAAAAAAAACCACTTCTTAAGAATTTAACGTGCTACCATATATGTATACACACGAGGAACAATTGCAAAAAAATACTACTTCGATTTTTAAAAGAATATATATTACTTTAGTATCCTTTTTGCAAAAATAAATAAAAAATTTGTATAATTTGTAAACTAACTTAAAAAAATTGGCGCATTTACCAGAATGTCACTCCTTCCGTTTCTTTTTAAATGTCGTTTTAAGATTTTACACACAGTTGAATTAATTTTACGATTTCTCTAAAATAACTTCATTCATTATAAATATTTATCAAATTTATTATCATAATTTCTAAAATATTTATTGATCAAATATATAATTGATATTTAATTATATAAATTACCTCAAAAACCTAAAACGATACTTAATTTAAAAAAAAAATACGTTTGAAACGATATTTAAAAAAAAGTCGAAGTATAATTTAAAATGTTTTTTTTGCAAAATAACTTATTATCGAAAATAAAAATAAGAGTATTTTGGAACACATTAATAACTTAAAGCATTTATAAAAAAAATCAAGATGGATTATTAGGGTATTATATATAATTTCTCGTTTAGAGTATTTTTTTTCTTAAAATTTGTATATACGACTAAATGTATAAAAAATCATTACTATTTTATTTTCTTTTCTCGGTAATCTATTTTCTATTTTTTTTTGTCGTAATCTATTTTCTATTTTTTTTTCGTCCAAATTGATATTTCATTAAGTTAAAGAGTTAGAGTTTTTATCTCCTCTTACAATTCCTTGAAATTGAGAAGGTAAAACATCAGAGATAATTGCAGAATAAGGGGAGAGAGTTTTCGCATACTTTGCGATTGCTTCGGCAAGGGCATTTGAGCTTCGTCCTCTGAAGATTAGTAGTCTTTTGGGAGAAAGGCTTTTCAGGTCAGTGAATTGGTCATGGATGCTAGCCAGAACTGCTTGACGATTCAGACCGTTGAGCTCCTCCACCAGCGGTTTACAGTCGGAGATAACTTTCGAGAAGCCTCTACTCTTCGTAGATTCGAGAGCCCAAAGGAGGGCTTCTCCTTCAGCGATTGTGGGAGAGAGATGTGATGGGATCTTCTTTGCTCCCCATAGTAATGCTTCTCCGGATTTGTTCCTCAGAGCCCATCCGAGATCCGAGAGCTGATCATGCTTGCTCCAGGAGGCATCGATGTTGCATGCAAGCCAATCTTCCGGGGGGGATTTCCATGATGTTGGAGCGGGATCGACGACTCTGTGGTGGGTCGTTATTCTCCTGATCTGGTCCTCCGTAGCTCTTCGCCAGTCGTTTTCTTCTTCCGTCATTCGATTAAGCATATTAGTTGGAGATGAGTTGCGAGTTTGGAAGGTTGTCTCATTTCTCGATTTCCATAGGAGCCAGATAACCCAGGGGAATGATTCATTTCGCCTAACTGCATGACTATCTTTGTTGTCGTAGAACAATAATTGTGCTAGGTTAGCATAGATAGATGACGAGAAATTACCTTTTTTGGCACTTGGGATTTCAGCTAGGGACCATATTAGCCTAGAGTGGGAGCATGTGAAGAAGAGATGGTTAATTGTTTCATCACTTTGCTTGCATTTACTACATTTGGTGTCGATGTCGATCTTCTTCATGCTAAGGTTCACAGTAACTAGGACCGTATTCGTAGCTATTTTCCATATGAATGTTTTGATTGATGGATTACACTTGAGATTCCAGATTCCTTTGAAAATGGGGCTAAGGTTGGGACCTGATATCATATTAGGTTTGTCTTTGTTTAGGAGATGGAAACCCGACTTTATAGTATAGTTGCCATCCTTTGTAGATTCCCATAAGAAACTATCTTTTGTGGCTAGTGTGCCTGGCTTTAACTTTGATACCAGTTGAATTTCACCTTGGTCTAGATAGTTGCTGAGCTTGATATAGTTCCAATCTCTTATGGAATGCAGAATGAATTCACTGACCTTTTGTTTTCCTTGTGATTGCATGCTTGACACGGTTGGACTGGACAAGGAGGAGGGAATAGGGGGCCTGGGAGTCTGATCCGAGATCCAGGGGTCTTCCCAAAATAAGGTTTGGCGTCCTGACCGTATACTTGATCTGATTCCTTTTTTAATCATTCTCTGGGCAGAAAGAATGCTTCTCCACGCTATTGATGGTCTTGAGCCTAGTTTAGCTTGTAGGATTGAGCAATTTGGAAAATATTTCCCTTTTAAGGTTCTTGATAGTAGAGATTCTGGCTGCTGAAGGATCCACCATATTTGTTTTCCTAGGAGAGCTGAGTTGAAGTTTTGAATGTCTCTGAATCCTAGGCCTCCTTGTTGTTTTGATTTGCACATTTTTTTCCAAGAGTGCCAGTGAATACCTTGTTTGCCTCCTTCGTGTTCCCACCAAAATTTTGTTGTTGCTGATGTGATTTGCTTGCAGGTGCTTATTGGGAGTTTGAAGACCGACATAGTATAAGTCGGTAAGGCTTGAATTACTGCTTTCAAAAGGATCTCTTTTCCGGAGTGTGAGAGGAATCGATTTTGCCAACCACTAAGGCGTTTGTTGATTCGTTCTTGTAGGTAATTGAGAGCTTCACTTTTTCTCCTGCCTAGCTGTTCTGGGAGGCCTAGGTAAATGCCTTTTCCTCCTTCATTTGGAATGTTTAAAGTGGATTTGATTTGAGCCTTTGTTGCTTGGTTTATCTTTGTTCCGAAGATGATACTTGATTTCTGCAGGTTTATCAATTGGCCTGACTTCTTGCAATATTCGGTGAGGATATCTTTGATACTTTGGATCTCCAGCTGGCCTGCTTTACAGAAGAAAAGGATGTCATCAGCAAACAGTAAGTGAGTGATGGGAGGTGAGTTTTTAGCAATTTTGATTCCTGTGATGTGCTTCTTTAGATCCCCGTCTTTAAGTAACATAGCTAGGAATTCAGTGCCCATAACAAACAGATAGGGGGATAGGGGATCTCCCTGTTGAATTCCTCTCGTTGGTTTGATGAATCCATGGGGTAATCCATTAATTAGAACTCTGTAGGAGACAGAAGTAACACATTCTAGGATAAAGTTTATCCACTGATTTGAGAATCCCCAATAATGCATTGATTCCTTAATGAAGTCCCATTCTAGCCTGTCAAAGGCTTTATTCATATCTGTTTTGATGGCCATAAATTGTTCTGAGATTAATTTGTTTGATTTCAGGCTGTGGAACAGTTCTTGAGCTATCAAAATGTTGTCCGAGATTAGTCTGTTCTCCATAAAGGCTGACTGGGTGTTGGAGATAAGCTGGGGGAGGAGGGGTTTTAGCCTTTTTGCTAGGATCTTTGCCAGGATTTTGTAGCTGACGTTGCAGAGGCTGATAGGCCTGAACTCAGATAGTAACTTGGCTCCTTCCTTTTTAGGTATTAGACAAATATGAGTTTCGTTTAGGTGTTTGTCCATTGTCCCTGTTGATAAAAGAGGTTTACCATGTGGTATAGGTCATCAGCTATGTGTTCCCAGAATTGGTGGTAGAAGCTTGCTGACATTCCATCTGGCCTAGGGCTTTTTCCTTCAGGTATGTCAAACACCGCTTCCTTAAGTTCATGTCTCGTTATTTGCTTTAGGAGAGTCTGATTCTGTTCTGGAGTGATTTTGACTAATTGCTCGGTATTGTTAGACGCATTAAGGCTGGTTCTATTGAGAGGAGTTTGTGTCTAAGAAGAGTATAGACTGGTAAAGTGTTTTTCTGCTAGGTCTCCTAGATCTTTATCTGAAAATAATTTTGTTCCTGATTCATCTTGTAGACAGAATATTCTATTGCGAAGTCTTCTTGTTTTGGTGATTGCATGGAAGTATTAGGTGTTTTTGTCTCCATGTTTTAACCAAGTTACTCGGCTCTTTTGTTTCTAGTATAATTCTTCGAGTTGGTGTTCTATGTTGAGTTCTTGTTGGAGTTTTTTGAGTTCCTCTGGGTCAAATTGTGGCTGGCGGGTTAAGAGATGAATTAGCTCTTGAAGTTCTGAAATCCGATTCTTCGAGTTCAGCTTGTGGTTTGACTTCCATCTAGCAATACTTTGCCTGCAATGTTTAATCTTGTTTGACAATGTTTGTTGTCCTTTTGCTTGATTCCAACCTTGAATGGTTGCTTGAGTGAAACCTTCTTTGAGTACCTATCTTTTATCGTATTTTAACAGAGGTCTTTTCTTGCGTAGGTTCTTTGCATCAATAGATATAAGAAGGGGACTGTGGTCGGATGCATAGCGCTTAAGGTAAGAAGAGTGAGTAGAGGGTAGCATCTGGTTCCACTCGCCATTTATTAAAACTCTATCAAGTCTATATTGGACTACTGCATTATATCTGATTCCGTACCATGACAGGGGGTTACCTGAGAAGGAGATCTCCGGTTAGTAAGTTGCTCCCTGAGGTCTGAGACTCTGGGTCTCTCAGTTATGCGATCGATCTACAATACCGCTTGGGCCAGTGTTTTCTATCAGAGCAGTCATCCCTTCTCTTCTTGCTCTTAGGTAGTATGGCTCTGTGCATCTGGTTTGGTCGTGGGTCAGTTTTTGGCAGGCAAAGCAGACTTTTAGAAGTTTTTCATATTCCATTTCCACCTTGAAGATGTCTCCTGTTGCAAACCTTAGAGTCTTCTTGAAGGTTAGAGGATAGTCAGCACATATTCTTACTCGAAGCCTAACATACTCCAGGGAGCTTGAGTCCAGAGCATGGAGTTCCATTTTTTCTACTTCCCCGAGGTACTTGCCTAAGGCAGTTAAGGTTTCTTCGTGGATTAGATGGTGAGGGATATCTTTCACTCTATCCAGAAGGGGATTTTAATGAGATAGGTAGTGCTAGGGTTTAGAGTCCAGCGCTCCATGACTAACATCCAAGTCATGAAGAACCAGGGCTCCTCCCTAAGGATTTCTTCTAGATCTTGTTCATTCTTAAATACGAACTGAGCTTTCTTGTCTCCAAGTCTTCTTCCACGTACTTTCCCTTCGAGCTTCCAAATTGTGGGCATTCCCCTGATTAAACCTCCTATCTTTTGGGCTGATGGGTTCAGAAGTCTAACTATGAGACTGGTTTTGTTGTCTTTGCAGATCTGATCCATGTTCAGCTGGGGAATACTGAGGGGAGAGTCCTCCTTCTCTGACTCGTAATATTTGAGCCTACTGTAGAGATTACCATCGTTTTTGTTCATTATAGCAGAATGTAAGTGGTTTTCTTGCTCAACTCTTAGATTTGAGAATAAGGGTGGTCTGGATCTCGTCCTTGGCAGAGGGTTTATGAAGTTATAGCACTTAATGAATTTTCTCCTAGGTTGGTGAGAGGTATTGAATACACTTTTAAACCCTTTTGAGGGTGTATGGATAGATCTTGTCGGTGTATATGCTCCTTGCTTCCTGGTAGGGCACCAGATGTGGTTGACATCGTCCTTTCTTTCACGTGCGGTTGACTTCTGTAAAACCCTAATCTTCTTCTCGCCTCCATCCTCGTACGGACACGAGAGCGCCTCCATCGTCAATGATGTTTTCTTATGAAATTGGTCTTTCTATTTTCTATTTAAATAAAAAAATGAAATAATAATAATTGAAATTAGCAGCCAAGTTTGGGCAGTTTCTTCACCACTGTATCCATTTCCACCGCACCCGCTTTCTCCCATTTTCTCTCACCCTTTCTTCTTCTTCTTCCTCTTCATCTTCCGTTTCTTTTGCCTCTTTTTTCAAAAAAACCCCACTTTTTATTTGTGGTTTTAATCTTTTTTCTTCTTCTTTAGCTCAAAGCTATCGTCTTTTTTTTTTCCCATCAAGATCCTTAATCACCGGATCCACTTCACAAAAACCGAATAGGATGGTGTATTGATGCATTACCGGATCCACTTCACAAAAACTTATGGAGCTTGTATCGCTTTCAACAAGTTAATAACCAAGCGCCAACTAACATTGTCAAATGCTTTCGCTAAATCCACTTTCAAGCAACCTCTAGTCGTGAGCTTAGTCTTATGAAACCTAGAAACTAATTCAGCAGCTAGTAGAATGTTTTCAGATATGGATCTTCCTTTCAGAAAGCGTGTTGATTTCTTTGGACTACCTGTTGAGAAAAACTATTAAATCTTTGCCCCAAGATCTTCGAAATGACCTTGTAAGTAGTATTGCAGCAGAAGACCGAGCAAAAGTCTGCCAGCCTTTCAGCTCCAGGAACTTTAGGAATGAGTGAGATTGTTGTGGCATTTACTTGTCTCAACAATTTACCGGTCAAAAAGAATTCTTGCACTGCTTCCGTAAGTTCTCTTCCCACTATGTCCCAACATGATATGTAGAAGTCCACAGGGAAACTGTCGGGTCTCGGCGCCTTGTTCCAGGGCATACTAAAGACCAGTTCCTTAATCTCAAGAGCTGTAGGGATTTGTACGAGTTTAATTTTTGCCTCCTCATTACATCGAAATGAATGCAATTATTGAATTTTTGGAACTGACAAGGGGATGCATTCCTGATTCTTGGTACCGAGCAGATTTTTGTAGCAATCAATGACGTAATCCTTAAGCCTGTTCTCGATCGTTAACCGTTCTCCTTGGTCATTTGGTAATTGTGTGATGTAGCCTTTTGATTGTTGAGCCTTGACCGCTTTGTGAAAATAACTAGTGTTCTTATCTCTACATTTCAACCATTGTACAATTATTTAAACACGAAAAAACTTATATATATA
>KE150759.1:431023-441093 GCA_000411095.1 Aethionema arabicum
AGATGAAATATCCGACATATATATATATATTATTATTATAAAGAAACATATTATATATATTAAAATTATTACTAAATAATTTGATATCAAAATCATTAAAAAAATATTTATCCCGCATTATTTGCGGGTAAATTTCTAGTGATTTATATATGTCGGTAGTATTGTTACTCTTTATAAATAATACCGGTGATAGAATATAAGCATATTCTGTTGCTATTGTTTAGAAAATCATGTTAATATCTCAACTGTACTCCTGATTTTATGTACTTCTCATGGCTTTATATAGCCCAGTAAATAGATCATCCCGTTAAGGGGAATTTCATCATCTATCATGGTATCAGAGCTATAGCTCCTGAACCTATTCTCTACATTTCTCTTCTTATTTCAGTCTCTTTCTTTTCTTTCTATTTTTTCTTGTACTCTCTTTCCATGGCTGCTCACCCTACAGCAACCGAGAGGGCTTTTGGCGTTACTAATATAAAATCACATCTTCTAATTATCCTAGATTTTGATGACCATAATTATGACGCTTGGAGAGAGCTCTTTCTCACTCACTGTCTTGCCTTTGATGTTCTTGGACACATAGATGGTACCTTGGTCGCAGCTAACAACGATACTACTTGGGCAAAACGTGACGGGTTAGTCAAGCTATGGATTTATGGAACGCTGGCTCCACCGCTGTTCAGATCGTCATTCAAAACCGGCGGTACAACAAGGGAGGTCTGGCTTCGCATCGAAAACCAATTTCGTAACAACAAAGAAGCCCGCGCTATTCAACTTGACGATGAGCTACGAAACTCGGAAATTGGAGATTTATCCATTCAGGAATATTCCCAGAAACTCAAATCGATCTCTGACCTCCTCAACAATGTTGATGCTCCGGTGACTGACAGAACCCTAGTGATGTATCTCCTCAATGGCCTAAATGAAAAGTATGACAACATCATTAACGTGATCAAACACAAAGATCCGTTCCCAAATTTTGACAGCGCCAAGAACATGCTTGAAATGGAGGAATCACGTCTCAAGAGGATTCGTAGACCGTCGGCGACTCACACTGACCACTCTTCCTCTTCCACGGCGCTTATCACCTCTGACCAGACTCCCAAACCTGGACCGACCCCTACAACAATTCGGCCTCAACAAACTCAACGCTTCAACAATACCAGAGGTCAAGGACGCAACTCTCGATCACGAGGGAGAGGATACAATTCATTTGGGCAGAATTACCCACCTTGGGCTTCACCTAACGGATGTCCAGGCCCGTTTCCTTATTGGCCCAATCATTATCCATCTTGGTCTCCTTACCCACAGCTACGACCGTATCGAGGACCTTCTCCACAAATCTCTTCACCGTGTCAACCGCACATTACATCCCCTGATCAAGCACATCTGATTCAGCCTCAACCAACTAAGGACTATAGCGAGGCATACACCGGTGAAACTTTACAAGAATCTACTGGTTCAGATTGGTACATGGACTCCGGAGCATCGGCTCACCTCTCCTCCTCGACAGGTATCCTCGATTCTAGTTTTTTTAATCCTAACATCAATCATTCAGTCATCGTTGGAAATGGTTAAAAAATACCTGTCACTTCTATTGGCTCCTCTTCTCTTAAAACAAATTCTCGCCCTTTGTCTCTTCGTAATGTTCTTGTTACCCCAAAAATTGTCAAAAATTTGATTTATGTTTGTCGCTTCACGATAGATAATTGGTGTAGTGTTGTTTTTTATCCTTTTGGTTTTTCTGTGAAGGACCTTCAAACCCACCGCACTCTGCTCCGTTGTAACAGCTCTGGGGATCTTTACTCCATTCCAGCTACTTCCAATAAAAATTCAGCTACTTCTTCAACTGCTTTATTGGCCTCTACCCCTACGCTTTGGCACAAGCGGCTTGGTCACACAAATAATGTTTCCCTCCGTTCTGTTTTAAATTCAAATTCAATTCATTGTAATAAAGACAAATTGTCTTCTTCTTGTGAACCTTGTCAATTAGGAAAACAAATAAAAATTCCTTTTCAATCGTCCACAAAGATCATTCAAACTCCTTTTCAAATTGTTCACTCGGATGTTTGGACCTCTCCAATTCCAAGCATCAGTGGTATCAAATATTATATGTTATTCCTTGATCATTTTAGTCAATTTGTTTGGGTTTATCCACTCCGTCGTAAAAGTGACGTTTTCTCAAAATTTTTACATTTTTCATCCTACGTCAAAAATCATTCAAAACTCAAAAACAATCTTTTCAATGTGATAATGGTGGAGAATTTAATAACAAAGAGTTCCACAAATATTTTGCTGAAAATGGAATTCGAGTTCGTTTTTCTTGTCCTCACACTTCTCAACAAAATGGGAAGTCTGAGCACATGATTCGAACCATAAATAACACAGTTCGAGCACTTCTCTTCCAAGCTCAACTGTCTCCTTCCTATTGGATAGAGGCTCTCAATGTCGCTGTTCATCTTTTAAATATTCTTCCTTCATCTGCGATTCGCAATCAGATCCCTTTCACAATTTTTTACAAACAAACGCCCAATTATAATCATTTACGCGTGTTTGGTTGTTTGTGCTTTCCTAATATAAATAACTCAAATCTCCACAAACTTTCTGCAAGATCAACTCCATGTTTATTTCTTGGCTATCATCGTGGTTATCGGTGCCTTGATCTCAAAACTAAGAGAATCATTATAAGTCGCCATGTCCACTTTGATGAGACTAAATTTCCAGCTGCTGATTTCAATCACAAACGTGATAAAGCCTATCACTTTCTTGATATCACAGAACCATCCCCTCAATTTTTGTGCCATTTCAAACACCCACTACTCAAACACCACCAACGTCTCAGCCAACAAACATACCTTCTTTAGCCATTGTTCCAATTGTTCAGCCCCAAATTCCACCACCAGACATCACACGTCACACAATGACGACTCGTGCAAAGTCTGGAATTCGGAAACCCAAACAGCTCATTTCTCTTCTTGCCACCAACAAATCTCCTCTTCCTAAAAGCCACATCCATGCTCTTTCGGACCCTAATTGGACCACAACGATGACATCTGAAATTGGTGCTATGATTGAAACTAGGACTTAGGATCTTGTTCCACGACCTGCAAATGTGAATATTGTTAGATCTATGTGGTTGTTTAAACATAAAAATGATGCAGATGGAGTTTTGATAAGACATAAAGCTCGTTTGGTGGCTAATGGAAAATCGCAGGAAGATGGTATTGACTTCACAGAGACATTCAGTCCGGTGGTTAAACCTGCCACAATCCGAACAGTTATGAATATTGGAATTTCATATGATTGGCCAATACATCAACTAGATGTTAAGAATGCGTTTTTGCAGGGTAATCTGGACGAAACCGTGTACATGTATCAACCACCAGGCTTCAAAGATTCGACATATCCCAATCATGTTTGCAAACTGAGAAAAGCTATTTATGGTTTAAAACAGGCACCAAGGGCTTGGAATTCCAGATTTGTGAAGTTCATTACCAGCATTGGTTTTCTTCCTAGCAAGGCCGATACTTCTCTTTTTGTCTTCAGGAAAGCGTCTGAAATAGCTTACCTGCTCCTCTATGTTGATAATATCATCTTGACAGCCTCTTCTTCAAGCCTCGTACAAAGGATTACTACATCACTCAAAACAGAATTCCCAATGACGGACATGGGTAAACTCAGCCACTTCCTTGGGATAAAGGTCAATTACACCACGAATGGCATGTTCTTAACTCAAGGTGCTTACGCTCTCGAAATACTTGATCGTGCCGGCATGTCGGACTGTAAACCGTGTGCTACACCTGTTGATATAAAGTCAAAACTTTCTGCAGATGTGGGTGATCCTGTCGCTGATCCGACCTCCTATCGTAGTCTCGCCGGTGCTCTTCAATACTTGACATTTACAAGACCAGATATCTCGTATGCTATTCATCAAATCTGCCTGTATATGCATAACCCACGGCAGCCACACCTTCAAGCTCTTAAACGTATTGTCCGCTACATCAAAGGTACTCAATCACTTGGTCTGCACCTTACTAAGGGTCCTTTGGACAGCCTCATTGCATATTCCGATGCCGATTGGGGCGGCTGTCCAGACACTCGGCGGCCCACTTCAGGTTACTGTGTTTTCTTGGGAGAGAACCTCATCTCTTGGTCTGCCAAACGACAGCCCACCGTCTCCCGATCCAGTTCTGAAGCCGAGTATAAAGGGGTTGCAAACACGGTCGCTGAACTGTGTTGGTTGCGCAATCTTCTGCTAGAACTTCATCATAATATCACCAAGGCGTCAGTTGTGTACTGTGACAACATCAGCTCAGTCTACTTAGCAACCAATCCCGTTAAACACCAGCGAACAAAGCACATTGAACTTGACATCCACTTTGTTCGTGAAAAGGTTGTCATTGGAGAAGTCCAAGTTTTACATGTTCCTTCTTCGCTTCAATATGCAGACATCTTCACGAAAGGCTTACCGACTTCTCTCTTTCAAGAATTTTGTACCAGCTTAACCGTACGGCAACCCGACGCTTCACCTGAGGGAAGGTGATAGAATATAAGCATATTCTGTTGCTATTGTTTAGAAAATCATGTTAATTTCTCAATTGTACTCCTGATTTTATGTACTTCTCATGGCTTTATATAGCCCAGTAAATAGATCATCCCGTTAAGGGGAATTTCATCATCTATCAACCGGGAGAACAATCTATTTTTCCACGAGAAATATCATATACCATTAGATGTCTCCCGAACTATGTCCTATTGTCAAAATCCCACGAAATGTAAACTTCGAGATCTGATTTCCCATAAACCGACAATTTTTTCGGTTAATGTAGTTTTCCTTTGACCACGAAGCTTAACTGAATTAACCACGAAACTTAACCAATTTTGACCTGATTTGACCAGATTTATAACCCGATTATATCTGATTTCAATACCCTAAAACCCCAAAATCACAATTGATCCAAAATTCCACTTCTCTCAAAGAATTCAACGATAACTTAAAATCCCATATCGTCATTTTAACGCGAATTCGAGTTCTATAACCAAAGTAAGTTCATTTTCAGATAGAAGAAATCCAATTTGACTTGCTAGAAAAAAAAGTGAAATAAGGAAATTTAGGGATGCGAAGCTTCATGTGGAAAGAATTCGAGGAATTGAGATGGGAGAGCATTATCTCACCACAGTTCGTGAATTGGAACAAGAAAAGATTGGTTAGGAGAAATGGTTTGGTGAGCATTTGAAAGAAAAAGCAGCCATTGATTGTGAAAACCAGTTGTTTCATAGTCTTAAAGAAGAAATTGATGAAATGTTTTAAAAACTAATATCTCATAAATTTGATACTTCGAGAAATAGATGTTCTGATTTCTCTAAAAATGTTATAAATATTGTTGAACATTTATTATTTAAAATTAATAAGTGAACTGACCTTAATTAATGAAGAAATGAATGATGACGTGAATTGACCTTAATTAATTGGATGAATTAATTAGTTGATATTTATATAAGATATAACTAGAAATTAACCCGTATAATATACGGGTTATAAATACTGTTTCATGATTTTGAAGTAAAAACTTGATATTTAGTGTATTTTTTAATGTAAATACCATTGTACCAATTGTTTTTCACCGAATTTAGTTTAATTTTAGTTTCTAATAAATTTATATTTCATTAGAAAAAACGATATAGTTTACTATTTATTTGTAATTTGCATGGTTATTTTTGTAAATATATTGTTATTTTTGTGATTGTAAAATTAAATAAATTTTATTAACGAAACCTTTTTTTTTAGGTTTTAAATATTAAATATTGTTAAGAGAATATTTTAACTAAATTTGATAATTATTGTTATTTTTTTGAAATTTAATAATTATGTTTTCATTTTTAAATTTGATAAATATGTTTTCAATTTTTGAAAGTGGATGTGATAATTATGTCTTCATTTGTTTCACCTAGTCGATTTTAATTAAATTTGAGAATATTTTATTTATGTTTTCATCTCAATTGTATATATTGATTTAAATTTAATTATTATAAATTGGAAACATCATGGGTGACAGCAACTCGAAGCTCCAAATCAAAGTGGCTTTCCACTCTTTGTTTTGTAACTGTTTTTGCTACTCCTTTGGAATGACGTCCCTCAAATTGACGTGCAAGAAGATTCCCTAACCACCGTTCTAGAAGAGGAACTACTCCACGAATGAACTAATAGTGGATTGTGATAATTTAATTCGCATATACGTAGAAGTCTGTCCTCTAGTGGATAATTATATGATGTTTTTAATTAAAATTAAGTTTTAATTAAGTGAATCTATTAATTCTCAATTGTTGATTGTTTGATAAATTTATGATCAAAATTAATTGTTATTTTTTTTATTTGGATAATATGAATATGTATAACGTGTGGTGATGTTCATTTTGACATTTTGATTAATCGCATAAATTTAATCGGATTAAATTTTAATTATTATATATGATATAATGATTATTGAGAGATTAATCATGTTTTAAGATTTAATTATTTTATAAAATATAGAGATATTTTATTGATTAATGTTGAATTAGTATAATTGAGTTTTATCTTAGAATATTTGATTCTATGTTTGGACAAATTTAATTATTACTAGATAAGATCTAATTATAAGATACTGAGATATTTTATTTTTTTAATTTTGAATTAACAAAATTAAAATTTGTCTTGATTAATATTGGATATTAATAGTTCAGATAACATTATTCGTATATAATAATTATTATATTAATAAATACTAATTTATAATTAAAATTTATCAAAATATTGCATTTTTTTTAACACAAATAAGAAACATTACATTAGAATAAATAAGGAATATATAAAAAAAAATTAGAACCATTCGATTTTTATTAGAAAAATATTTACCTCGTACATTGTACGGATAAATTTCTAGTCAAAATATAGTTCCTTATTATTATTTTTTTTTTCTAGAATATAGTACCTTATTATTGTTACAGATTATTAAATCTTTTCAATCTCAATTTTATTATATTATTTATTAAATCTTTTCAATTTCAATTTTATTAAATTATATTTTTATTTGATATATAGAAATGAATGGCTTTAATTCCATTAAAAATAATAATAAAAATATAGTAATTATTTCATAGTTTTTAATTAAAATGTATAATAAAAAAATAATATGAAATGACCTAATTGCACCGGAGATGGAGAGGGTACTAGTTGCGTGAATAGTGAATTTCGATGTGATAGATAGACACGTGGCGCTCAGTTATACATTTCATTAATTTTGGGCTGCATTTTAATTAATATTCTTTATCGTACGATTAAACTATTAATCTCCAACAACTATCTCCTAACTTCTGACTTTTTAAAAGATTTTCTAGGAAAAAAATATATAATGTTTTTTGTTTTTTTTTGTGTGAAAGGTTGTATTTCAGCAATTTCAGTTACAGAAAATATATTGCTATTTTAAGAAAAAAAATAGGAGAAACTAAATTCAATGGAGTTATGTATATTTTTAGTCGTTAAAAACAATTCAATTTTATTTTTAAAGCGCAATTAATAAGTACATATTAAAAAAATACTTTTTTTTAGCTATTACATCTTGTTTTTTGTCAAAATATTAAATAATATCTAAATTATACTCTATTTTACTAAATATTAATTAATTATTTTCTTTTGTATGCTTAATTCCAACACCAAAGGACAAAATTAAAAGGAGAGAAAAAGGACATAATTAAAATTTGTGTGTTTTATTATCGTCGGTTCAATTAATGTTAATTTTGTTTTTTAAAATTAATGTTAAATTTTCTTTGTTTTATCATCAATAATTATCATAAAATATCGTCAAACAAAATTAACTATAACCAAATAAACATAATTTTATAACTTTTATTCATTTCTGATCGTTTAAATTAATTATAATTATAAATCTTATATGTAATCTGACATATATACAACTAAGATTTCACCTGCGCTACGCGCAAAGTTTTTAGTTTCTATTTTTTTTACTATATTATATATTTGAGGTGAAAATATATATATAATAAGTATAGCAAATGAAATATATTAAGTTTATATTTAGTTTTTACTAATGAGAATTCATAATTTTATAAAAGTAGCATAGATGTAAGTAGAAATTTAAATATAACATAAAATGAATAGTAAATAGTAATGGTTTTTTTAAGTCAAAATAATAATGCCTTTATGTACAATTTGAGCATCCAATTTATTTTCAGATTTTGTATATATATTTTTTTGAAAATTAATATGGGTAATAAATTCAGTTATTATGTATTTTATAAAAACAGTGAAAATTATATATGTGATATAATTTGCTGTCTTAAATTGAGGAAACTCAAATAGAAATTAGGTATTATTTAATAAATACGTAAACTCTAATAATATATAAAATATAATTTTGCTGAAATAATTCTATACATTTTGGAGTCAATAGAAAGCATTAAACGGAATAGTAACATTTCATATGATATTTCAAAGAACGATATACCATAACATATATACAATATAACTGTGATACGATCTAACATTTGTTTTTTTCATATGGTATTTCGAAGAACGATATACCATAACATATATACAATATAACTGTGATACGATCTAACATTTGTTTTTTTTTAATATTTAAATAAACATATCTGTTTAATTTTTTATGAGTATTTGCTCAAGAATTTAAATGTAGTTAACATGTTACATTTTTCTTATTTAATTCTATCTATTAATATATTTAGATTTTGTTTGCGATTATTTTTTATATTGTACTAAAAAATTGACGTATAGTTAAAGTGTTAAACAAACATAAATATGTAAAAAAGTAACATGATTTATTTATGAAAAAAATAAAATTCTTATATGTCATTTGATTATTTAAATAAATAGTAAGATTTTATATAAAATTTCGAAGATATTAGTATATTCACTCATTTGTCGAACGAAATATACAAAAGCCTTCGATTTCTTTTGCGCTGTTGTAACCTCAGATTTTTCCCGTTTTGTATCTGAGGAAATCAAAAAAGATAAGGCTTGTGTTGTAACCGACAACTATTAAAACTCATTAATATAACGATGTTAAAAAAAAAATCCAAAATGTTTAAATATTATGTTATACTGTTGATGTGCAAACTTACAAAAAAAAAGTCTTTCGTTTGTATATATCCGCTAATTTGATTACATGTTTATTATGTAGAAAACATCAACTTTTATGTCTATGAAAAATAAATACAAAACAACGTGGAAGGAAGTACATAATAATTCATCCATTTAACACAATTGTGTATGTAACTACATATACATACACTCTCTATTGTGTTGTTAGAAGAAAACATTTTTTCAATATAAAACTAACTTATGCTAATAGATATACACTCTAGTAATTTGTAAGGCTTTATCACTTGAATCTTCCCGGTTATTATGTTCTTTAGGAGCAAAACTCTTCCTAGAAATTTGAACTTTGTCTTTGTGTATTATTTGTTTGTACATTCACTGAACTTAGAGGTTTTGGTGAGATTAGTCACGAAACATTTCCTTGCTTTCTTCCTCTCTGCAACTTCTCTTTCTTAATGCTCTTTTTGCTTTCGTTTCCTTTATATTTTGCCTCTTTACACTTTGAAACACCTCAAAGGTAAGTTTATCTACAGGCTATTTGAAGCGACCCAACTTCGGTCCTATAGGTCGAGGTTACCCGCTCCCATCCAAGTCCCTACGGACTTGGACCATTTCAGTCGATTTTAGGTTCCAATTTAGTTAAGTCAGATTCGTGTGAGGTTCTTTCAGAGTTCTTAGTGCAGAAACATTGAATAAGGCAAGGTTCCATTATAGATAACGAGTCATTTCATTAAGATAGCAATGTTTGTACAATTTATTTAGATAGGGCCATATTTGGCTACAATTGTACTAACTATGACTCGGACTACGATCACTATCCTCCTAGGGTCTTCCAGCCTTGCGTGCATCCTCTTGGTCCGTGCCATGATTACCTGAAGTGCCAAAGAGGCATAAGTAATCATAAAGATTACTCAGTGGAGCGGTCATCCCATCCCACTGAGGTTCAAAC
>KE150762.1:4767-34095 GCA_000411095.1 Aethionema arabicum
ACCAAGTGCTTTGGTGAGAATATCTGCAAGTTGTGATGTCGTGGGGACATGTTTAGGAGTGATGACATTACGTAGAATCTGGTTTCGGATGAAGTGACAATCAGTCTCAATATGTTTCGTGCGCTCATGAAACACCGGGTTGGAGCTAAGGTGGATAGCGGAGACGTTGTCACAGAAAAGTGGAATTGGTGCTGAATTCTTGACGCCCAGACCAATGAGAAGTTCCCGGAGCCAAAGGAGCTCACTAACCGTATCTGCCATGGAGCGGTATTCCGCTTCAGCTGAAGAGCGAGAAACAGTCGGTTGCTTCTTGGTCTTCCAAGAGAGAGATAAATCACCAATTTGAATAAAATACCCAGTAAGAGAGTGGCGAGAGAGAGAGAGCAGCCAGCCCAATCCGAATCACACCAAGCTGTAAGTGATGGAGAAGAGTTAGCCCGAAGTAAAATGCCTTGACCTGGATGAAGTTTCAAGTAGCGAACAACCCTGATGGCAACATCCCAATGAGACACCTTGGGAGACTGCATGAATTGTGATAAAGTGTGTATAGCATAGGAGAGTTCGGGTCTGGTGACACTGAGGTAGATAAGACGGCCAACTAGACGGCGGTATGAAGTAGGATCCGACAAGAGAGCACCACCCGCGAGAGCAAGTTGGTGGTGTTGCTCAATGGGATGAGACGCCGGCTTGGAGGCAAGAAGACCAGTGTCTGAAATAGTGTCCAAAATATATTTGCGCTGAGAGAGATACATGCCAGAAGAGTTTCGTGCCACTTCGATGCCTAGAAAATATTTCAAAACACCCAAATCCTTCATGTGAAAACAATTTTTCAAATATTCCTTGAAACGAGTTATGGCAGCAATAGTATTCCCAGAGATAATTAAATCATCGACGTAAATTAAGACATGAAGTCGCATACCAGCCTGATTATAGATGAATAATGAGTAATCAGATAGAGATTGAATGAACCCGTATTCCAAAAAAGCCTGGGTAAGCTTCGCAAACCAGCAACGCGGTGCTTGGCGGAGACCGTATAATGATTTGTGGAGGCGACACACTTGAGTGGGATCATCGGTGCGAAAACCTGGAGGAGCTTTAATGAACACTTCCTCATGTAAATCTCCATGTAAGAAAGCATTGTGTACATCCATTTGATATACTTCCCAATCATTAGAAACAGATACCGCTAAGAAAGCCTGAACCGTAACCATTTTGCAGACAGGAGCACAAGTTTCATTATAGTCAAGACCTTCAGTTTGATTGTTCCCTAACACCACCAGACGAGCTTTATAGCGTTCTAACGTTCCATCGGATCTAAATTTATGAGCGAAAACCCATTTACAACCAAGGGCTTTCTTGCCAGGAGGTAAAGCTTCGACTGTCCAGGTTCCATTGGCGTCAAGAGCATCAATTTCACTTCTAATAGCAGCACGCCAATTTGGATCCTTGGCAGCTTCCCCATAATGGCGAGGAGTAACAGCGGCGGTAATTGAAGCAAGGAAGACGCAGTGGCTTGGTGAAAATCGTGAGTAGTCAAGATGAGCTTCAATCGGGTATAAATTCGCAAGAGGGGGACGATTAGAGGAGTGTGTTGTCGTAGTTAAATAACCCTGGAGTCGAGTGGAGGGTACCTTGGGTCTAGATCCGCGGCGAAGGGGAAGAGGAGCCAAAATATCTGCAACAACAGGTGGAGGAAAATCTGGTGTTTGTTCCGCATTCGGGGGAATCGCGATTGGAGGTGTGTCGGGAATTGGGCCAGAGTCAGCGCGTTGGTTTGGTAGCGGTCGGCAGCGTGGGTACGAGTTGGGGAGCCGTCGCCGGAGGCGGTGGTGGTGGCTGAGGAGTGATAGCTTCATCGTCTTCTTCAAAATAGGACCGAGAAAAAGTCGCAAGCGGTGGAGTAATATTATTTGTCGGTGGTGATTGTGAAATAAAAGGAAATTGATTTTCTTTAAAAATCACATCACGTGATGTTGTAATTTGACCCGTATCCAAATTGTAAACCCTCGAACCTTTCTTGCCTATAGGATAGCCAATAAAAATTGACTTGGTTGTGCGAGAAGCAAATTTATCACCGCCAGTTCGCTGATTATGAACATAACACAAGCAGCCAAATATTCTGAGATGGTTGAGAGGAGGAGATCGTTGGTATAAAATCTCAAACGGAGTTTTGTCTTGGAGAAGTGAGGTAGGCGGGCGATTTATTAGATAAGCCGCCGTGAGTGAACAGAAACCCCAAAAATCAATCGGAAGATTAGCTTCAAATCGCAAAGCCCGAGCGACATTGAGAATGTGTCGGTGTTTTCTTTCGACACGTCCATTTTGTTGTGGTGTACCAACGCAAGAGGTTTCATGGAGGATACCTTTTTCTTTGAAGAATGAAGATAAACATAAAAACTCAGAACCATTGTCGCTTCGAACGGTTTTGACTTTTCGTTCACATTGCCTCTCCACTAAGGCAATAAAATTTCGGAGAGTTGATGGTGTCTTTCCCTTATCAGGCAGCAAATAAAGCCATAAATAACGAGAGTAATCGTCAAGAATAGTAAGGAAATAGCGAGAACCACAAAGAGTAGAAACACGATAAGGTCCCCATAAATCACAGTGAACCAATTCAAAAACAGCAGAGGTTTTATTTTTGCTTAAAGGGAAAGAGTCCCGAGTCTGCTTAGCACGAATACAAATCTCGCAATTTGGTGATGTAAACTTTGGAGAATTAACTGCACTAAAAAAAGGAAGCTTGGAAAGAACACCAGACGATGGATGCCCGAAACGACTATGCCACAAGCTGCTAGAGTCCTCCATAGCGTGTGTCATAGCTGTCGCTGCCTCAATCGCTCGAAGAAATAAAGACCATGTAGTCGTTCACCCGCTCCAATCAGCATCTGTGTGATGCGGTCCTGAATAACACAAAGTCTGTCAGAAAATTGAAACAAGCATCCAATAGCACTCGTTAGCTGGGAGACGGTGATAAGATGGCACTCAAGTTCAGCAACAAAAAACACATTCGACAACTGAAGGTGAGAGCCTAAGGAAACCGTCCCTTTTTGTGTAGCAATAGAAAACCGGCCATCAGGTAATTTTATATATATAGGAGTCATAGACGAAACATGGGTCAGATAGTCCAAGCGACCGGTCATATGATGTGAAGCCCCTGTGTCAATAATCCATGACTCAACAAAAGGCTTACCGGAGAATGAAGGTTTGGTCGCCGATCGTCGTTCATTCAACATGCTTACAAGATCTTTCCATTGTTGATCATTGAGACCACTGAACCCTAAGCGATCGTTTCCCGTGAGTGAAGGAATATCTGAGTATGGTGAAATATTGCTGTCAACATGATTAATTCGAACAGGCTCCTGGCGGCGACGGTCAGCATGTGAGGGTGGCTGATTTGACCGCTGTTTTGTCCGATCACCCCACCATGGTGGGTATCCTATTTTTCGGAAGCAATTGGTGGAGAGGTGACCAGTTCGCCCGCACAAGGAGCATAACGCAGACGGATCTTTAGGAGGTTCATTAGACGGTCGAGGCTTGGAAGCAACTTGGACAGCCAAACTCATGCCTTCCGTACGCTCCTCCAATATGCGAACAGCTCGCTTGGATTCTTCATCTTGAGCGACGACTTGGTAAGCATCATCTAATGAAGGCAGGGGGTCTCGGGACAGTAGTGCAGATTTGACAGCCCCATATAAGGATTCATCTAATCCCATCAAGAATTGGTGAAGTTTATCCTCTTCTCTCTCCTTTGCGATTTCTTCCAAAGTCTTTGCCGTTTGATAATCTGCCAAAGTTGTCCAAAGTTTAGTAAGTTTTCCATAATATGCTTCCACAGGTAATCCTTTTTGTTGACAATTAGCTAGTTCCATCTTCAAACGCTGTACTCTTTGACCACTTTTCATGGAAAAACGTTTCTGGATATGAACCCATAATTCGTGTGCTTTCTCATAATGAGACAGAGAGCTGCTTAAGTCTGGTGCAATGGTAAGCTTTATCCAAGAGACAACCATCGCGTTATTCGCCCACCAGTCTTCCAAATCTTCAGAATTTTCAGCAGGTTTGGGAATAGATCCATCTGCAAACCCAAATTTCTTTCTTGCTCGTAACGCTAAACGAATATTTAAAGCCCACTCGTCGTAGTTGTGGCCTTTCAATTGTGGTTGAGATATAACTGAGCCTGGATTATCTCCCGCCGATAGATCATACGGATCTATTCGTCGTCTTTGTCGAGTTTCTGCAGGCGGAACAATAGGAGGAGTCCCGCCGACCATGGCTGAAAAAAAATAAACCCTAATTTAGGTGTTTGGCTCTGATACCATGATAAATTAGTTTAGTGAAAAGAAGTTTTTTTTGTCTTATTTCTTTCCGTTCAGAGGAATTCCCTCTTATACAGAGTCGTACATTTCCTTATTGTGACAAATCTATTTTTGGTCAGATCTTACAAAATCGATCGTGTAAAGATATATCCTAATATATCTCAATATACCAAACAAAAATGTGTTAGCAATCACATCTTTTCAAATTTAATCTAGACCATCAAATTTAAGTAAAATAATATTAAGTTATTAACCATTGGTTTTAAGTAGTTACTAAACAAAAAAGTCGTTATCTTTTGCATCTCTTCATCTTTAATCTAGACCATTACATTTAAATAAAATGATCTTAACCATTGATTTTAAGTCGTTACTAAACCAAAATGTGTTATCAATAATATTTTTTAAAATCTAATCTAAACCATTAGATTTAAGTAACGTAATTTTAACCATTACATATATATAGTGAATTAATGAAAAGGTGTGATAACTCACATCTTTGCAAAATCTATCTAAACCATTAGATTTCAATCAATCAATATTAACCATTGATTAAGTAGTTACTAAATGAAAAATTATTACAATTAGATTACATCTTTTCAAATTAAATCTCAGCCATTAATGAAGATGTGAGATAACTCATATCTTTACAAGATGTATCTAAACCATTAGATTTCAATAAATCATTATTAATCATTGATTAAGTGGTTCAATGGTTATCAATCGCATCTGTTCAAATTTAATCTAGACAATTAAATTGAAGTAAATTAATCTTAATCACTGTTTTTAAGTAGTTATTAAACTAAAATGTGTTATCATTCACATTTTTTCAACTTTAATATAAACCATTAGATTTAAATAAAATAATTTTAACCATTGATTTGAAGTACTTACTTAATGAAAATGTGTTACCAATCGTATCTTTTCAAATTAAATCTAGACTATTAGATTTAAGTAAAATAATCTTAACTGATTGATTTTAAATAGTTACTAAGCAAAAAAAGTGTTATCATTTGTATCTTTTAAAATTTAATCTTAAACTATTACATGTTTAGTAATACCTTCAACACCAGAGTTTCATCACCTCCTCAGCTGATCTAAAGAATGAAAGAAGAAGAGGATAATTGGAGGCGAGCCACAGATTCACAAGTCACCACGCACCAGTCTGGCCCCATCGATGTAGAGATTCCCCTTTCTACCTGGAAGGCACCACCGGAAGGATGGCTTGCATGCAACTTGCACGAGGCTTGGAACAGACACGATCAACTCACCGGCCTAGGATGGGTGTTGAGAAACGAAGCTGGAGAGGTTCTGCTGTGGGGCGCAAAGAAAATCCCTACTCAGATCTCCCCAATCTTAGCAGAAGGCGAAACTCTCCTCTGGGCAATGGAAGCAACTAAGAGCAGAGAGTACAAGAAGATCATCTTCATATCGGATTGCAACTCCCTGGTGGGAGATCTAAACGGTCCTAGCCGACAACTAGTGCTAGCAGGAATTCATCAGCAATTTTCGCTTCTTCTCGGACATGAAGACACCCTGATTTTCCGGCGAAGAAGTGTAAACGACGTGGCTGACGCTTTAGCAAAATTCGCGAAATCGCTTGTAGATTATTCTGCAATTATCTCCAATGTGTTACCAATCTCTTTTCAATCTATTGTAAGGGCTGAAAAACCTTCTCGGTTAATTAATTAATGCAATTCAATTTGGACGAAAAAAAAACTATTACATTTAAATAAAATCATCTTAACCATTAATTTTAAGTAGTTACTAAACGAAAATGTGTTATCAATAACATTTATTCAAATTTAATCTAGACCATTAAATTTAAGTGAAGTAATATTAATCATTGATTATAAGTAGTTACTAAACTAAAAAATGTTATCAATCACATATTTTCAAATTTAATCTAGACCATTAAATTTAAGTAATCCTAACCATTGACTTGAAATATTTACTAAACAAAAAGGTGTTAGCAATCACATTTTTTCAAATTTAATCTCGATCACTAAATTTAAGTAAAGTAATTCTAATCATTAATTTTAAGTAGTTACGAATCAAAAAAGTGTTATCAATCGCATTTTTTCAAAATTAATATAGACCATTAGAATAATTAAAGTAATATTAACCATTGATTTTAAGTAGTTACGAAATGAAAAGATGTTATCAATCACATATTTTTCAAATTTACTTTAGACCATTAGATTTAAGTAAAATGATTTAAATCATTGATTTAAGTAATTACTAAACAAAAAGGTGTTAGCAATCACATTTTTTTAAATTTATTATAATCCATTAGATTTTGTTGATGACATCATCATTTAATAGAAAATCAATTACAACCGTTAGATTTAAGATGATGACATCATTAATCTCTAAAACTCATTTTGCTATTATATATAGATTACAACTTTTGGGTTTTAATATAATTTACATAAATCTATTTTTATTTTTAATACAATTATAACTTTTCATAATTTATTTAATTAACATATTTTTATTCCCCTCAATATTGTGAATTTGTGATTTGAAAGTGTATTTTTGGTCATAAAAATAATACTTTTTCAGTTATTCGTATAGTAATTCTTAAAATAATATCATAATTCATCTAACCAAAATTATATAATAAAAAATACTTCAATTTGTTATTTTTTAATGACTATAAATGAGCCGCGCTACACGCAACCAAATCTTTAATTATACGGATGAAACTAAATTGTATTGATGTAATTGTACGTTACATGTGACTCAGATGATCTGCAAATAAAATTTTATATTAATTTAAAAATATTTTATAACCGTACTTTTAAATTTATCATAGAATAAGTGTTTTGAGTTAAAAAAAACAGCACAAAAAAATAGAGGTGATATATATAGGTTGCATAAAATCAGGAATCTCTAAAATAAGTGACGAAACAAGTACCAAATCCGTAGATTCGTTGTAAGTCCTAAGACAAAATATAAGTTAAGTGGGTGTCAAATAAAAAAAATACAAACCTCTAGATATAGCAACAATTTAACAGCAAAAATATAATAATGTATAGGGATTAAAGCAAAAAAAACCCTCAACTTTGATCATTTTGTAAAAAAAATCTTCAACTTTGAAAATCTGTTTTTAACCCCTCAACTTTACTAATGACGTTTTTTAAACCCTCAATTTTACTAATGATGTTTTTTAAACCTTCAACTTTATTAATGACTTTTTTTTATACCTTTTGTTAATTTTTTGTTCTAAAACTCTTACATATGTCCACTAAAGACATTAAATAAAATGTTGAGTTTAGTAAAATTACAAAAAAAACACAAAAACCCATGATAAAACATTGAAAAAAAAATCACAAACAATTATATATATGGTTAAAATATGGTTAAATTTTGAGATAATTTTGGTTAACTTAGTGTTAATTTTAGCGTTATATTTAGTGTGAGTTTTAGAGTCATATATTGTGAATTTTAGAATGAATTTTAGTATAAACACTAAAACAAACACTAGAATTCAGTACATATCGACACTAAAAGTAACACTAAAATTATCACTAAAATGAACATTAAAATGAACATAAAAATCAACACTAAATTAACCAAAATTAACAAAAAAAAAATTAACCATAAATATGATTTTCATGTCTTTTTTTGTGTTTTTTCCATGTTTTTCTCTAATTTTACTAAATTTAGTGTTTTATTTAATATCATTGGATATATTTAGTAGTGTTAGCAAAAAATTAGCCTAGAGTATAAAAAATTCATTAATAAAATTAAGGGTTTCAAAAACGTAATTAGTAAAGTTCAGGATTTAAAAATGAATTTTCAAAGTTGAGGGATTTTTTTACAAAATAGTCAAAGTTCAGGGGTTTTTTTACTTTAATCCCTAATGTATAGTATAACTATTTAACAGCAAAATATAATAATATATGATGCAATTTCATTCGTATGTGTTTTCTATTAAAACAATTGTTACACATGGTATATTAAATCTTTTATCTTCAATTTCAATATTTAGGATGTATTTCAATTTTTATTGGTGATTAATTTTGTTGTATTTTTTTATTTTATACTAGAAACTAACCCCGCAAATTATGCGGGATAAACTCTTTTTGAAAATTTGATTTTCTTTTTTATTCATCCATGTTTTAGACTCTGTCATATTCTAATAATATTTTAAATATATCGTAGTATGTTAATTGATGTTTTATCTTTATTTTATTTTAAGATTTTTAATTATATTACATGATTTAATATTTTATTATGTCATGAAAAAATTAATATTTTATTTTCAATTTAAAAGCCAAAAGTGTTACTTTTCAAAATACACTAAACTATCAAGGAATTAAAAAAACATGAATTTAATTGAAAATTGAACATCAAAATAAAGCTAAAAAATTAAAAATAAAATTTCAATTAAAAAATAGTTTACCATATTATATTCGAATGAAAATAAGTTTTGTTCTATTAGTTTAAATATAAATTTGCAATGATAAAAAATATTTATTTTTCAAGTAAATTTAAATGGAGAAATTTTACTTAACTAACCTATTTATATAAAATAATAATTTATTTTAAGCATGGTTAATAATTTGAATTTAAATTAAATTTGTATAACTTGCTAAATAAAGAGAGTAAAGTTATTGTAATCTATCTCTTTATATTTAAAAAAATAACAAAAAGTTTTAATTAAATAATATATAAAAATAGTTATCTACATAATAATATTAGCAATATACAAATAATAAGATATTTGAACAATTAATTAAATACACAAAATAAATTACAGATTTTTTAATATTAACATTTTTTTTTTAAATTAAAGTTTTAGAAACATATTGACGTTAGTAAAAATGTCAATGGTTATTATTATAGTATCAAAATTTAAAATAAATAAAATTGTAATTTCAAAAACGCAACTAGTAAAAATTAGATTTAACAATGGATAAAAGTGTCAATGCCTCCCTTTCTAATATCTAATATAAATCCATATTGACAAAAAAAATCTACTTAAATTAAAAATAAAAAGGCTTATATTATTAATTAATTTTAACAATGGAAAAGTTTCATAAATTTATACTAAAAATAATTTTCAATTTTAGGATATAATAATGAAGACTTTATCTCAAATTTGTAATGAAAAATACAATAATAATTTATTTTAAGTATGATTAATAATTTGAATTTAAATTAAATTTGTATAATTTGCTAAATATAGAAAGTAAAATTAAATAAAATATTTTTTAAATAAATTAGGGAAAAAATTTAATATTTAAAAACTAAATAATATTTAAATGTATAATTTTGAATTTCTTAATTTACCCTTTTAATTAAACACCTTTCAAATGATTTTTGAGTAGCATAGAGTGTAAATAAATTTATTTTTTTGGTAGGTTCAAAAAATGTACTTCTTAATAGTATAGAGATGATGATATATCAGTGTTGTATTTTGAACTAAATATAACATATAATTTTGTTGATAAAAATAAAAATATCAAAAACTTTTGAGAATTTGTGTGAATTATACTTTCGCACGACCTATTTTTGTTTTATACATCCAATTGTGTTATAAGATGTTATAAGGTATCATATACTTTCTTATAACAAAATTTATGAGATATTATACTTATTATTTACTAATATAAGATGTTATACGATCTTATAAGATGTTATATGATGTTATAAGCAAGCGTATAAAACAAAAAAATAAACTACAAATGTGTATATACCTAAAATATCTCTTCCAAAGTGTATTTAACTAATTCTCCCAAAACTTTTAAAGGTTATTTTGCAACTTAAAAACTCATTTTCTCAAATCTGAAAAAAACTAAACAATAACTCTTTAAATTTTAAATAGTCACTATTGAGTTTTCATTTTAGACATATTATAATATGTATAGAGAGATGTAGCACTGCCTATTCTTGGTATATTAAATAATTTGATGGTTCTCGTGTATGTGTATGCTAACACAAATTCATTTACAACATTAAAAAGTGAGTCATTGTTTTCTTTTTTAAACTGAATTCTCACAAAAATTTACAGATTGGAGTTGATTGAAAAACTTTAAGTTGAGCTTTAAGCTTTTTAAATGTGAATCATGTTTGACTAGTAAAACTTTCAGGAGAGTTTTGATGAGGTCCAAAAGCTCATAACCTCTAAACTTTTCGTTGAACCTTTTCCCGAGCTGTAAGCTCTTTAAATTGTAAAAATATATAATTGTCTTTATATATTTAATTAATTTCTTATTCATGTTTGTTATATGTCTATTTTAGTAATTATATGTCTAATATCTGACAACTAGTTTTGCCCGCTTACAACTTTAACAGCTTAGTGCTTCAGTCCCCCACAACTACCGTTCTACTAAAAGTTTTTCCAATAGACCCCTAAATAGTGAGCAGATATCTTTCCTTGCTGTCAAACTTCAACTAAATTGATTCTATGGCTACTTTTTCTTTAACTAGTGAACTTCTCATAAATTTTAACTTCCTTGAATACATTTATGTTGTATCTAAGTACTCAGATATTTATTTTAACTATATATTATAGAGAAATTTGCCCAAATACATATTGAGTTATCCCCATGTGCAAAAATGCACATACCTTTAATATTGGCAAAAGTGCATATTGATTTTACATGTTTTGCCGATTTTTCCCTTGCTCCCTTTACCTAAATCTTTGGATAAAAACAAAAGAGTTTTTTAAGGTTTTTTAAAATTTGTCTCACTTCATCTTCTTCCTCCACGAAGCTTCCACAAATGAGGTGAGCTTCTTTTCTTTCTCTTTCAAATTAAGTTTTCTTAATTTCTTGGTTAATTTTGCACTTCTTCTCTCATTTCTTCTCTCATGTCTTGGCTAATTTTCCGTTTAGGGTTTATTTTGAGCTACAATTTGGTTTGTTCTTCTTGTTTTCTTCTTCAAACACCATTTCTTGTCTTCTTCTTTTCTGTTTTCTGCCTTCTAATGTTTCTTCTTTTCGTGTTTGTATTTGTCTGGGTCTTCCTTCTAATCTCTATTTTAGTTGGGTAATGTGTCTATTTCGTTTTTTTCTGTTTTATTCCTTGTATTTTCTTAATTTCCGAGTTTTATGTGTACACCTCTTTTTCTAGATTAAGGTTTTTCTAGGTTTCGCAATTTCAATTTTTTTTCTTCGAATTGTGTTTGTCTGATTTTGCAGATTGTTATAAGGTATCATAAGAGTACTTATGATACCTAAACATAACTATTATGTCATATTTATAGAACCTGTTTCCAAACCATGTTATAAGTCTTTTCTAATTGCTTATGATTCATAAACCATTTATAATTGCGCCTGATTCCAATAAATGTAATCTTCTGTGTATGTTCGCACCCCCATAATTTAAGACAATAATGTCCATATAACTGTTTTTGATTTACCATAGTTTTGTCGTGGATTTGTAGGATGTTGGAGCTAAATTTATTATGTGGGGAATGAAGATTTACTCATCGTGCTTTTAATATGACAGCAGATTCTTTTTACGAGGGCATTTTGTTAAAAAATAAATATGTATTTGACATTGTTTCACAGTATAAAACTCTTGTGGCCAACTTTATAAGATGACATATAACTTCTTATGACAGGTGATATCTCATCTTATAGTCTATTTATCCTGCTTTATGAAGGGAAATTTATATGATGCGGAATCATATACTTCCTTATAACTGCTTACTAGGTGATTTATACCACATAAAACTCCTTGTTTATGATCATCTTAAATCGGTTTAAGTTATCACATGGATTCATAACAGCTTATGACATGTTATAACGGTTTTTATAACAATTTATGACAGATTTTGAGTTCATTTATGGACCATAAACTCTCTGTTTATGACAATTTAAATTTGATATCAGTTATCATAATGACGCTTATAACAGTTTATGTCAAGTATGAGGTGATTACACATTAAACTCTCTGTGCATCACCATATGGATTCGATAAGCTTTAATCATATAAAGAATCATAATAGTCCTTATAACAGCTTATGACAGGTTTTAATTTCGTTTATAGGCCATAAACTCTATATTTATGACAATTTGAATTTGAATTTGATATCCGTTATCATTAGGAATCATAATGACGTTTATAACAGCGTGTGACAAGTATGAGCTGATTACACATTAAACTCTTTGTGCATCACCATATGACTTCGATAAGATGTAATCATAATGAATCATAATGACCTTTATAACAGTTTATGACAATTTGAATTTGATATCACTTATCATTCTAAATCATATTGACGCTTATAACATCTTATGATAATTTGCGATTTAACCCCACATAAACCCTAACCACAGAAAAATGCCAAAGATGATGGATGTTTTAGCTATGGCAAGTAGGGGCATTGAAAAAGGATTGTTCCAACAAGGCAAATAAAGACTAACGATTCAATTAATGTTGCTAAAGAGGTCATAGAACGATGATGCTAATAGTGAGTAATAAAGATTCGGGAACTGAATGGGTACTTGCAGGGTCGGCTCAAGCTTTTTATGGGCCCTGGGGCAAAAAAGAACTTTAAAAAAAAAACAAGCAGAAATCAATAGTTATTTCTAAAAAATATAAATATTCACAAAATCTGGTTTTTACGAGCTTTAGTCGATGCAAAATCATGAACAATAGTTTCAGTATCAATTGTTTCTAATACGTTCTTTTCGATTCACAAAATAGCTAAACCATTCAATCTTTCTTGAGACATTGAAGATCTTAGATAATTTTTCAATAATTTTAGTTTTGAAAAACTTCTCTCCGCCGAAACGACAGTCACCGACATAGTTAACATGATTCGATATGCAATTGAAACATTTGGATAACAACCAATATCTTCAACAAACTCAAGAATTTCAATAGGTTCCATAGTCATATCGGGTAACGTCGTTTGAAGCACTTTTAATTCCGAAAAAAGATCATCTGAATCAACATCCGACGATTACCATGACAAAAAGTTTTGCATAAGTTATAACAATGCTCTTGTAAATCACTATCATGTAATGCCTTTAAATTTTCTGAATCAAATAAGAAACCAAAAATACTTCTAAAATTTTTCATTTGATCAAATCTAGACTTCACAGAAGACATTCCCATGTCCACCATAACCAAAAAATAATTGACTCTAAAATCATCCTCACTTGATTGTATTTCTTCATCTAAACAAGTTTCATCAAATTGTTTTTTTCTAAAAATACGGCGCTTGCGCGGAAATATAGGTTCCACATCCATATCACGAGCAATATTTTGAGCTATACTTAAACTAGAACTAAATCCTTCATGTCTATACTTTTCAAAAAACAAACACACACCATACAAATGTTTTAAAGCATTATCAATGCACAATGATTTAGACTGTAAATTCTTACTCACCAAATTTATAGCAAACAAAATATCATACCAAATAACAGTGCCAATGATAAATTCAAAATTTTTGAATGCCATGATCAAACTTTCAGCACCACTTTTTGTCATAGCATCATCACAAGACTCATATAATTCTAATAAAGTTGATCTTACTTGTGGAGCTTGAAACCTAATAGCTTTAACACTTTTAATTCGACTCTCCCAACGGGTGTGACATACAGATTTTACAGTAAAACATGGAACATGATCAAGCAAAATTTTCCATCTCTTAGTAGAACTAGAAAATAATGTATATATGCGTTGCAAAATTCCAAAGAAAGAAATAGCTTTTACACATGAATGAGCCATGTCACTAACCACAAGATTAAGACTATGAGAAGCACACGGCATATACAAAGCTTTTGGATTTACATCAAGTAATCGCTTGTGAACACCTTGATGTTTTCCTTTCATGTTAGAACCATTATCGTAACTCTGACCTCTAATATTCTCAAAATCAAGAGTAAGAGACTTTAAAGCATCTAGTAACTTATNTAAAATCAAGAGTAAGAGACTTTAAAGCATCTAGTAATTTATCAAAGAGTCCTAATCCAGTGGTGTCATCCACCTTTAGAAACTCTAAGAAGTACTCTTCTACACTAGNATGTTTTCCTTTCATGTTAGAACCATTATCGTAACTCTGACCTCTAATATTCTCAAAATCAAGAGTAAGAGACTTTAAAGCATCTAGTAACTTATCAAAGAGTCCTAATCCGGTGGTGTCATCCACCTTTAGAAACTCTAAGAAGTACTCTTCTACACTAGCTTTTTTATTTGATATTTTCACACATCGAATTATCAAAGTCATTTGCTCTTGATGACTCACATCCGGTGTGCAATCAAGAATGACAGAAAAATATCTCGATTCTTTAATGGTTTTTATGATGGAAAGTTGAACATCATGTGCTAAAAGAGAGATAAACTCATTTTGAATATTATGACCAAGATAATGACAATGAATTTCATGACTATGAATGCGTCTAATATGATCTTGAATTATCAAATCAAATTCTGCAATCATTTCAATTGTACCTAAAAAATTACCATTCTTATCTTGGTAGAGTTTTTTATTTTTTCCACGAAAGGCTAGATTTTTTTTAGCAAGAAATTTTACAACAACAATTATTCTAGCGAAGACTAATCTCCAACGTTCTTTTTCTTTTGCAATTTCTTTTTGTGGTGAATTATCAATTGTGAGATTTTTTTCAAATCTAACTTTCAAGTCTTTCCAAGTTTTCATGTTAACCATATGTTCTACACTTTTTTCATGATCTTTAAGTCTCTCACTAAGATGTTTCCAATCACTATAACCATCACTAGCAAGATTATTTGAACAATTTTTCGATTTAAATAATTTACAACAAAAACAATAAACTTTGTTCACATGTTTGGAGTAAACCAACCAATTTCTATCATTAATTTCTCCAGTGGGCAATTTCCTAGAATAATAATTATATGAGAAATGTCTATTATTTGAATCTAAAGGAAACACTAGATTCATTTCTTTTTGAGGTCCTTTTTCAACTAACACATCTCTCATTTTATTATCAATGTTTTCCCAATACCTAGGATCAAAAATATTAACATGTGAATTTGAGTTTAGGAACATCTACACTTTCAACATTAGATGCATTAGCTACATTATCACGCTCACTCAAGTGAGTAGTTTCATCAAGATTATTTATACCGCCAGATTCAGAGTTTTCATTAGCTACATTATTAGGTTCACTCAAGTGACTAGGGTCATCAAGATTATTTATACCGCTAGATTCAGAATTTTCATTAGCACTTATTTTTGTCACAAATTTATCTAAAGAGCCTCTTAGTGATTGAACAAATAATTCATCTTGTTTTCTTTTTTTTTCTTTTCTGACATCCAGATTTATACGGGTTCATGATATCTAGATGTAAAGTAAAAAAAAAAATAGCACCTGGATTTGAAGGAGTGAATTTGATTATCTGAGTGTTGAAATCTGCACAAAAAATCAAACAAAGTCAAAAATTAAATCTGTATAAATCAAAATTAAATCTAATTTAAACTCAACCTAAATTAAAGTACTTGACAATGGAGAAAAGAGAGAGAATGGAGAAAAAAAGAGCCAATCAATAGAGAGTATGAAAAAGTATTATAGAGAATGAGAAAAGAGAACAAAAAACCACAAAAGAGAATAGAGAATGAATGAAAATAAATCCTAGTTTTTTTTCGTTTTTAATCTTTTTGTTTTCTTTTTTTTCACTTTTTTTTTTGTTTTTTTTAACTTTTATTAAAAAAAACAAAAAAAAATTTTAAAAGAAAAATTAAAATTATTTTTCCCCAAAAAAAACGAATTTTAAAAAAAATATATTGAAATTTTTTTAAAAAAAATATTGAAATTTAAAAAAAAAAAATTGTGGACCCCTTAATTTATGGGCTCTGGGCAAAGGCACTTCCTGCCCACCCATCATAGCCGGCCCTGGGTACTTGACTCACGGGCAAATTTTCATATTACACCTAATAAAAGTTTTCTAATTGACTTAGAAGAATTTATTGGTCTTAAGATGCTAATGGGAAACAACACTTACAACAATGTTGAAGGGATAGGGAAGATCGGAATTGCTAGACCTAATGGTTAGGAAATCATATTGACATATGTAATAACATATGTTCTTACAATGGGTAGAAACTTAATATCTTACAGATGCCTTGAAAAAGCTGGTTGTAAATATGAAGGAGATGATTATAGGGTCAGGTTTTACAAGAAATTAGATGGTTTAGCCGTTTAGAGATGTTATCTGAAATTTACAAAGATGGTTTGTATTTTCTAGAAGGGATTGTTTCAAATGGGGAAGTTAATGTGGTTGGGATTACTCAAGACATGTCTAAAATTTAGCATTCTAGACGAGTTCACATGAACCAAAGAAATATTGACATATTGTTCAAGGAAGGTTACATCACAAAAAAGAATTCACTTAAATTGGGATTCTGCGAAAATTATGTTTTAGGTAAATCACATAAGCTTAGTTTTCCTAAGGTGGAACATACATCTAAGAGAATTATGAACTACATTCATCCAGACTTATGGGGTGCTCCTACAGTTGCAGCAAGTTTATCAAGTTGCAAATATTTTGCAATGTTTAATGATGATTTTTCACGCAAGGTTTGGATCGATTTTCTGAAGACTAAGGATGAAACCTATCAAAAGCTCAATGACTGGAAAAATGTGGTTGAAACGCAAACAAATCAAAAATTTAAATGTTTACGAACTGATAACGGTTTGGAGTTTTGTAACCAGCAAGTTGATAAGTTTTGTAAAGATTCGGAGATTAAACATCATTGAACTTGCACATACGCACCACAGCATAATGGTATGGTTGAGCGTATGAACATAACGATAATGGAAAAGGTTTGTTGTTGGTTAGCTGAGAGTGGTTTAGAAAACAATTATGGGCGGAAACAACTTATACAGCTGTATATTTGATTAATAGGTCACCTAATTATTCTATAGATTTCAAGTTACTGATATGTAGTCGATTTTCTAGGTGCAATCAAAATAAATTTATAGTCCTTAACTCCCTTCAACAATGGGGTTGTTGTAGTTAGTAAATGGTCGATCTGCAGAGAAGCGTGGTAAACAACAAGCGGTAGAAATGCAAACAAGCGTTAAATTTAAACTAGGACAGCAAACAACGATTTTGGTGTCACGAAACAAACGCGAAATTTAAAACATGGAAATTCAAATAAATAAAAGCGTTAGACCTAGGATTCTACGGATTTACGGTCAGCTAATTATTCAGGCACACATGCAAATAGGCCAGACTCTATCATAAATGCAAACCGGTCCACTCTCGTGCGATATCGCAGTTTCTATGCTAGGTAAGCCAGGGGTACATAACTCTCGCTGAGATCTAAAAATACCTAACATGCATTATCGAACGAGATAAATATGTCAACGAACCCCTAAACCCAACTCTCGCTGCGATTTAGTGAATCCGCTCACTTTAGCGGCTTTCAAACTATCCTACCGGCTCTCACAATCTAGGATAATCTCGGATCTTAGTCTAGGTGATCAGACTATCCTAAGCTTTACGATCTACACTAGGTGAAGGAACGAAATATAAACTTCTGTCTATTTTTTTCTAACCATGGAATCACAACCTCCTTTGAATTCTAGTTCTAACTAAGGATCTACTCACACATGTTTAACAAAAAAGAAAACGAAAGTAAATTGAAACAAAACATGAAGAATATGAAAATAACGCTTATGCTTCAAAGCACGTATCTTCTACAATGAGCAAACAAAAATCTAACTAAGAATGAAGATGAACAAAGAAGAAAACAGAAACGGCGGCTAGGGATCTAAACTAGAGAGAGAAAATATAACCTCTCTCCATTGGGATGTTTCTCATACACCAATATATATAGACGTCCCAAAATTAGGTAAAAAGGAGGTAAAATCGCGTATGGTTTAGCTTCAGAGCGCCGCATCGGTCGATAAATATGATGTGCATCGACCGATACACTTTCATATCTTGAACTTCAAAACTTTTTAAAACCCGTATTGGTCAATATAATTGATGTGTATCGACCGATACATGTCTTCTTAAGAATTGATCAACCTTCTGATTTGAATCTTTTTCGACACACCCATACGTTTCTATAGAATCATTTGAGGTTTTCCTCTTGGGTGCTTCTGGACCTTTTCTTGACCAATACAAACTAGTGTTTCTATAGAAACAGATGTCTTTCGCTCATTTTCTTCGCTTTTTGTCTTTGTTTGTCATCTTGAACATCTTTAACTCATTTTGTGCAAATTTCCTAGAAATCTTGCAAAATTAAAGCAAAATATCGTGAAAGTATAGGTTAGGTGAGCCATAAAATTGTCACAAAATGACACCGATCAGTTACCTGAAGAGAAATGGTCAGGCAGCAAGCCTAGCCTAGACAATCTAAGAAGTCTCGTTTGTTCACCATATGTTCATACTAAAGGCAAAATAAGTCCTAGAGCTGAAAAATGAATTTTCTTAGGTTACCCTTTAGAAACTAAAGGGTATAAGATTTGGATGCCAAATCAAGAGGAATGTACAATAAGCAGAAATGTTGTATTCAATGAAGATGAAGTTTATAAAGATACGCTTAAAACATATTCTACAGATTGTGCTAAAGAATTTACTGGAAATTATACTACTAAAACAAGAGTTAAATTTACAGAAAATTCAGATTATCAAACATAAGTAAATCAACCTCAAGGTGGAGTTATTTGAGATTCTAGTGATGATGATTTAATTCAGGAACAAGAGGCTATTGAAGATGAAACTAGTGATGATAATCAGGCAGCCCAAGGAAATACATCAGTTTTGGACAGACCTAGACGGGAAAGGAAATTACCTTCTAAGTTTGTTGATTATGATATTGTGGCTTATGCTTTAAATTGTGCATAAAATCTAGATAGTAAGGAACCTAGGACACTTGCTGAAACTAGAAGAAGTAAAAATTGGAGTAAGTAGTCTGTTGTTATGCAAGATGAAATGGAATCACTACACAAAAATGAGACTTGGATATTAGTGCAAAAACAAGAAAACAAAAAGGTAATTGGATGCAAGTGGGTGTTCAAACAGAAACCAGGAATTCCCGGTGTGGAAAAACCAAGATTTAAGGTCAGGTTAGTACCTAAAGGTTTTTCACAAGTTGAGGGAATAGATTTTACTGAAGTTTTTGCACCGGTGGTTAAACATGTTTCTATTACAATTATGCTATCTCTAGTAGTGAACCAGAACCTAGAACTAGAAAAGTTGGATGTTAAAACTGCATTTCTATATGGATCATTCGAGGAACATATCTACATTGCACAACCTGAAGGGTTTAAACATAAAGGAAAGGAAACCATGGTTTGTTATCTAAAGAAACCTCTATATGGTTTAAAGCAAACACCTAGACAATGGAACAAGAAATTCGATCATTTTATGAAAGAACAAGGCTTTACTAGGAGCATTCATGATCCATATGTCTATTCTAAGAGAACAAATTTAAATCATAAAGTTTTCTTACTCCTATATGTGGATGATATGCTAGTGATATCTAGGGATATTAATGAGATCAGACAACTAAAGAAGTGCCTAGTTGTAGAGTTTGACATGAAGGATTTAAGAGCAGCTACAAGAATTTTAGAAATGGACATACTTAGATATAGGACTAAAGGGATTCTTAAACTATCTCACGAAAGATACCTAGAGAATGAGATAAAGACATTTCACATGAGGGATTGCAAACGAGTTGCAGCACCCATGGGAAGTCAGTTTAAAATTAAAAATTTACATGAGCAGGAAACTAAAGAGCAATCACAAGACATGAAAGAAGTGTTCTATTCTAATGTGGTTGGTATTTTAATGTATGTTAAGGTTGGCACAAGGCATGATCTAGCTCATTCAGTTGGGGTAGTCAACAGATTTATGAGAAATTTGGGTTTAGAACACTAGCAAGCTTTAAAATGGATCCTAAGGTATGTTAGAGGGACTTCCAACTACTGTTTAACATTCACTAAAAGACATACGATTTATATTCAAGACTTCACATATTCACATTATGCAACCGATTTAGACCGGAGAAGGTCTATTACAGGTTTTGTTTTTCAAGTGGGTGAAAATACTATAAGTTGGAAATCAGGTGTACAACAAATAGTGGCTTTATTTACAACAGAATCAGAATACATGGCCCTAGCAGAAGGTTTCAAAAAAGCATTGTGGCTTAAACATTTTATTAGTGAATTGGGGATTAATCAAGATCAGGTTAAGGTGTTTTCGGATTCTCAAAGTGTTATACACTTAGCCCGTAATATATGTTTTCATGATAGGACTAAGCATATAGACACCATATATCATTTCTTAAGAGATGTGTTATCAATTGGTGATGTTCAATTGTTCAAAGTTCACACATCACTAAACCTAGCAGTTATGTTAACTAAAGGGTTACCTGGAAATCGGACAAAACAGATGACTGCTTTGCTGAAGGTTCTTCCTTGATCCGAGACTTAAGTTGGAGGTACAGTTTGGTTGGTTTGCGTGTAACTCGTAGCAAACAAAAGAGAAACTTGTATTAGTACAAGATTTCACTCAATCATAAATCAACAAGACTCATAAAAAAAATTAATTAGGGTACATTAAATTCTAGGGAAATTGAATTTCTTTTACCTCTACTTTTTCTGGAAGTTGCAAGAATTTCCTAAAGGCGTTTCATGATCGGCTGAAAGTCTGACCATAACCAGAAGTTCAATATTGGAGATAGAAGAAAGTTGATTTGGTTTTATCTCGCAACGCAACATATATAAAGTTCAATTAGTCAAGAGTTTTAGGAAAAATCAACATAAGGAAATTAAAAAAAACTAAGGTAATCTCGGTTTTATTTTACAGTTACCTTTTTTCTATGAGTTTTCTTTCTCGGGATCTTCAAGAAGTTCTATCTACACTGACAAAACGTGCATGCAAAAGGAAAACAGTCGTAGGTTAGATCTCGGAGTAAAAGAGAAAAAAGAAAGAAAAAAAGAAAGAAGAACTAAACATCTATAAGAAAATGGATGATGATCTTACGCGTAAAACTATTCTCACTTGGTTCTTCGAATAAATGAAAACTAAGAAGAAAACACAAAGGAGGCGACTTGCAAACGTCTTCTTGAGTTGAGGATCTGAGAACAAATCACCTAAACGGAAGATGATCGAAGCTTTCAGAAAGAAAACGAGGAAAATCGGAGCAAAAAACGATTTGGACAGAGTTTTATCTGAAAATCGCAAAAATCGCCTAGTAGAGAGAACTTGGAGGCGGCTAGGGTTTGGAAAGTCACCAAATAGAGAAATGTGGAGTTTATTGTCAGTAATGCTTCTTTTGGGCTTTCATTGCTCTTTGGGCATTAGTAATGGGCCTGCGAAAGAAGATTTTTCAGCCCAAGTTATTAGAAACCCAAAGATAGAAGCAATATTAATGGAATTAGAGAAATTCCATTAATTTTTACATGTTTTCTCTATTGCTTAATTTATGTTGTTTTTCTCTCTAAACGATTCTGAGTTTTTAAGATAGATCGAAAGATCAAGATTTCTATAAACAGTTCGTTACTTGGTTTAGTGAATTTTGGAGACAAGAGTTTCTCCACGAAACGTATCAATTTGATAATCGAGAATTCGTTAAAGTGACGGTGTCTTTTACGTTACTGAAATCTTGCAGCTGAACGGAATCTGGTGTTGATCCGAGTTGAATCTAGTTCAAACGCATTCACAACAAGAACTAATATGACAAAAACCAAGTGGTTCTTAGTAATCGTGAAAGAGAATTTAATCTGAAAGCACTTAACTAATAGCTAACCATCCAAACTTAAGCTTAACGATCTAAAAACACGAAGGCAACCAATAAGATTTAAGTGACCAAGGGTAAAATGGTAACACTTAACAATTTGGAAGTGACTATAAGGTTTAAACAACTTTAATGTCAAAAATAACCAAGTTGGCTGCAATAAAGAACAAACGACCAATTCACGACCAAATGATAAATAAGGGAAGTCGGTCGTCATAAAGAGATCACATAATAGAGTCTGAGACTTTATGGTGTAAAGTCCAAATAGGGTAAATCGCGGACATCTGTTGGGGAAATACATAGTGATATTTTAAACTTAACGGGAATCCAGAGATGACAAGTGCATACAACAGTTAAGGAAATATAGAGTGATATTCCAGATTTAGTGGGAGATCCACAAGAGGTAGGTCCGGGTTACCATTAAGGAAACTACAGATGAATATCCCAAACTTAATGATATAAGACCAAATAAAAAAGGTTTTAGGCAGCCTTAAGTACACAATCACGTGCTTAATGCGCGTAAGACCAAAAAAGAAATAGAATGTTCAAGAATAAACCATTTTATGTAAGAAATGGATTCAAAGATCATATCGATATGATATGATTCTCTAGAATAAATGAGAGCAAATCGACGACATAAATACGATGTCAAATAAAACAAGCCCCAATTTTGCTATTAAGTGCCCAACATCCTACCAAAGGGTGCATGAATTCTCATTCTCTCCTTACAACTCGTAAAAGAAAAAAAAAGAGCCAGGGAGAGAAGTGAGAGAGAATCTTAAAGAGTTTCACATTACGAACTTGTTATAGAGGTAGATTGAAGTTTGGAAACGAGTTTGAGTTACCGACACGGACGAGAGCGCAACAAGGGTACAATTTCCCAACCCCTGTCTACGAGCACACTCTTCCTATGTAAGTAAACAATGTACTAGACTATAGTTTATTGCTGTAGATTTTGTTTTTCGGTCGTTAATGTATTATAAGCTAAGTCATTAGGTAGAAAAATGGTTAACCTTAGGGTATTAATCGAACCGGAATGAAAAGGTTAAAAGTAACAAAAGAAATAGACCGGCTAGGAGTCGAGGACGTGATATTAGGGCTGGGCATAAAAACCGGAACCGAAAAACCGAACCGAACCCGAACCAAAAAAAGGATCTGGAACCGAACCGGAACCGGTATAAAGTACCTATTGGATACTAAACTCCGGATCCATGGATATCGGGTAATAATCGGAACCGAACCGATATCCATTGGGTACCCGAAAGTAACCATACTTTTTTTTGGTACTTTTTTGGTTTTTAAGGTATTTTTTTTGGTTTTTCGAGTATTTTTTCCGTTTTATAGTGTATTTTTTTGGTTTTTCGGGTAATTTTTAAGTTTTTCGGGTATTTTTTGGATCTTTTTATAAAGTATCCGAACCCGAATCGAACTCGGACCCGAACCGGAACCGAACCGAAACCTTCAAATAATCGAACGGACCCTATAGTTATAGAACCGAAAAATCGAAGAACCGAAAGTACCGAACCGAACCCGAACAGGTACCCGAATGCCCAACCCTACGTGATATTCGTCCGTGAATCTATAGCTAATAATTTTTGTTTGTTTTTGCCTCAGAAACCTATATAATGCTCAAACCGGCACCGGTACAAATTGCAATAATTAGCTCGTTAAGGAGTGATATCTACTTCAATGTAAATCGTTTAACACGGTTATCAATTGCACCATTTAAGATCGTTGTCTGAGAGCCAAAATTTCCAGAAACTAAATTACAAAACAAATGAGTTTATTATGCAAAACTGAAGGGACTAGTACTTATTTAAAATAACTAAGAGATCGGAGTTTTTGTTACTAACTATTTTCGGATGATGAAGTTTGTAAACGTGCACAAGTTACGCACTTTACTCGAAAAAAATAAACAATCTTGCCAAAACATTACTCATTCAACCCATTTAGTTCTAGAGGTTCCACAACTAATGCTTTACCTTAAAGTAAACAAACATATTTTGTCCTTTAAGTCTTGTTGGAATATCCTAGGTAGAAACTTTACCATAAATCACGGAAACTCTTTAATATCGACACACAAAAAGAAGTGAATATCCTAAACCTGAAAAAATACAAGCCTCTATTTATTCATTTTGAAATTTACAAAACAAAACTGCCAAATATATTTGGCATTTTACAAGTTTTTGTTTCCACTCTTAAATCTACTCTGTAATCGGAATTTTAGATCCCATCTAAACACTAAAATCAGGAGAAGTCAACGTAGCAGATATAAATCAAAAACCTACTTAAAAAAAATGCTCCTCCAGAATTGAAACCTCAACGCACTTTCGATGAGAGACGATAAATTAAACAGATTCTAGAAATAAACGTTTTAAGTATCTGTCGTGAATATTATTTATTGACAAAAAAAAAAATAATAGTACTAATTTAGAGCTCATCTCACCTAATTGATGACATGGAAAAACACGATAATCTTTTATTTTAAAAAATGTATTCTTAATAAAAAAGGAAAATATTCATCCCACCGACAGTGTCTATGTCAAATTAGGGGACGTGTCTTTATCACCCACCGTCTCTTGCTTCCATTAGCGACCAAAGTATATATTAATATTTTAAATATTAATGATTTAAATGATTATATATTTAGTTATATTTTTTCTCAGTGGGAGAAAGCATAAAGAGTGTATTAATATTAAATGTATTAGATTAAGGTCTATTTTGCTGAAATTAGCCAATCGATTTATATATATATATATATATATCATTAAATATTTACTATCTACATTAACTTTTTTAATACATATCATCAAATATTTAATATTTCCTTTAAGAAAACTCAATAGCACTAAAACAACACCGCCTAACAAATTAAATTATCATCAATTTGATAATTGATAATAATAGAAATATTAAATAAATTATAGATTAATCGGTTCTGGTAAAAAAGCTCCATCAAATGTTGGTCAGAAAATTCCATAATTGTGGTAGCTGTAACGTAACATGTAACATAAATATAAAATAAGAATTAATAAAATAATTGAAATGAAATAAGATAAATTTAATTAAATATATAAAAATGAAGGAGAATCGAAGCCACACCCCCACATGGTGTCTTTGTACATAATTGACTTTTGCTGAGCTCACATTTCCTCACTTCCACACCCTACAAACCACACCCCAGCTGTGCTCTACTTCCTCCCTTCCCATCTTCTCTCTCTCACTCTCTCTCTTCAGATCTGATCCAGAAACTGTGATTCAGTGATTTGGAGATCTCTGCTACATTTCATCATGTACGGCCGGGATCCATGGGGCGGTCCACTGGAGATTAATACGGCGGACTCTGCCACCGACGACGATCGTAGTCGGAATTTAAACGATCTAGATCGTGCAGCTCTTTCAAGGCCGTTAGATGAGACGCAGCAGAGCTGGCTGCTTGGACCGACTGAGCAGAAGAAGAAGAAGTATGTTGATCTTGGCTGTATAATCGTTAGCCGCAAGATCTTTGTCTGGACTGTCGGTACTATTGTTGCTGCCGCGTTACTTGCTGGATTTATTATCTTGATTGTCAAAACTGTGCCGCGCAATCATCACAAGCATCCGCCGCCAGACAATTATACCCTCGCTCTTCACAAGGCCCTCAAGTTCTTCAATGCTCAACGATGTAAGTGCGGAATATACTTGATATGAGGTTCTACCTCTTTACTAACTTAGTTGAATGTTTCTTTTTTAAATCAGTCTGCAAGATCTGATCTGATAGTCTACTCTCATATCGCCTTTCGGTTTTTATTGTTAAGCTTTTTTTTGGGCTAATTCGTTCCATGCTCAGAACCACGTAAAGCGTGTGACGTTCTTCGCTGAAAATAATTGTTGTACTTCGAAGATATATTTATCAATTCTGATTTCGGCTTCAATACGATGATGTTGCAGCTGGAAAATTGCCAAAGCACAATAACGTGTCATGGCGCGGTAATTCTGGCCTTCAAGATGGGAAAGGCACTCCCGGGAGCTTCTACAAAGATTTGGTGGGAGGCTATTATGATGCTGGAGATGCTATCAAGTTCAACTTTCCCATGGCTTACGCCATGACCATGTTGAGCTGGAGTGTAATTGAATATAGTGCCAAGTACGAAGCCGCAGGGGAGCTCAACCATGTGAGGGAACTCATCAAATGGGGAACTGACTACTTTCTTAAGACCTTCAATAGTACCGCTGATTCAATTGATAATCTGGTGACACAGGTAATATATTCTAATAGTTGCTGATCTTTTTATTGGCTACATGAGATCTTACCTATCGTAGATGGATTTGAATTCTTCATTTTGACTTGTTTGGTCTGTCTTGATTTGTTTATCACAGGTTGGATCTGGAAACACTGATGATGGAAGTACAGAACCTAATGACCATTACTGCTGGACGCGGCCTGAAGATATTGATTATAAAAGGCCGGTGTCTACATGTAGTGGGGGCTGCTCGGATCTTGCTGCAGAGATTGCAGCTGCTCTGGCTTCAGCATCCATTGTCTTCAAGGACAACAAAGAATATTCTAAAAAGCTTGTGCATGGTGCTAAAACCGTGTATCAATTTGGAAGGACTAGGAGAGGCAGATACAGTGGAGGTTCTGCTGAATCTAGCAAGTTCTATAACTCCAGCATGTATTGGGATGAGTTTATTTGGGGTGGAGCGTGGATGTACTATGCTACAGGAAATGTAACCTATCTTGATCTGATCACCAAACCAACTATGGCCAAGCATGCTGGTGCCTTCTGGGGTGGCCCTTTTTATGGTGTATTTAGTTGGGACAACAAGCTTGCTGGCGCTCAGGTCAGTTAAAAATAAATCTTACTGTGTTTATATGGCTTAGAATTTCCTCTCTCTTGTTTCTTGAAATTCTGCAGTTTGCACTTCAAGATAAGAACAAATTAGTGTCACAAAATCTTGTCTGTTTTCGGCAGACTATTATAAACAATGAACAATAGTACAAATTGTAAAATATTGATAGTATCCGGTCTCCAAAGTATAGTGTTATATCTATGTTCATGACCTCTTCACCCTCTGCTTTAACCATCGACTAACTTTTTCAATCTTTGTGTTTTTAGTTGCTCTTGAGCCGATTGAGGTTGTTTCTTAGTCCTGGATATCCATATGAAGAAATTCTTAGGACCTTCCACAATCAGACCAGCATAGTCATGTGCTCATACTTACCTTATTTCAACAAATTCAACAGAACCAGGGGTAACTTGTCTGCATTTTTACTTAACGCTCCATTTGTGGGCCAGTTCTTATTTGGGAACGCGGAAAGTAATCTTTGGCATATCTGTTTTGTGACCTGTGCAGGAGGTTTGATACAGCTTAACCATGGAGACCCACAACCTCTCCAATATGCTGTAAATGCAGCTTTCTTAGCCACACTATACAGTGATTATCTGGATGCTGCTGATACACCTGGATGGTACTGTGGACCTAATTTCTATTCCACTAATGTCCTACGTGAGTTTGCGCGAACCCAGGTATGCATCTTGAGCTTCAACTTTACAAAATGGTCATTTCCAGCACAGTAACAAACGTTGAGGAACCTGACTTGACGTATTCTTTTGGCAGATTGATTACATCCTAGGTAAAAATCCTCGGAAAATGAGTTATGTTGTGGGATACGGGCAACAATACCCGAAGCGCGTGCATCACAGAGGAGCTTCAATTCCGAAGAACAAAGTAAAATATAACTGCAAAGGAGGATGGAAATGGAGGGACAGCAAGAAACCAAACCCAAACATAATTGAAGGAGCTATGGTTGCTGGTCCTGACAAACATGATGGGTTCCGTGACGTCCGTATGAACTACAACTACACTGAGCCAACCCTTGCTGGCAATGCTGGTCTAGTTGCAGCCCTTGTGGCATTATCAGGTGAAGAAGGCACTGGTGCTATCGACAAAAACACTATTTTCTCAGCAGTTCCTCCATTGTTCCCAACTCCGCCGCCACCCCCAGCACCTTGGAGACCTTGAGAAAGCTACACTTTTGACAGAACGTGTGTGACATGTCGCTGCTGCCTAAACTGAAAGAAGATATGGATTGGGTATAAGAGAGGATCTTCCATGTGAGGACTACTAATCACAAGTCAAGAATGATCAACTACTAAGGATTTCAATTTGGCATGCTAGACAAGCCTTAGATGGGTTTTAGCTTACCACGAACATTTCTTCTTTATTTCTTTGTTTTTTATGTGGGTCGCTTTCTTGTTCTTGTGAGATGTAATATATGTCTATGCTTTTGACTCTGTATATCTATAATACGAAAACAAAACATGTATTCTTTGAATCGACATTCAGACGAACGTCTTGTATCTCCTTCTTCCTTTTGTTTCTCGTCTTTCTTGGATCTTTTGTATCTAGTGTCAGCTACGAAAGGGGAATCTGTTCACGAGCTATATAAGCTGTGATGGGAACATGGTCTGGTCCTGCGTTTTCCACCAGGCTTAGAAAGTGAGAAAACTTTTGTGGATCTTCGGTAGTAGAACACGGCGGATATAAGAGCGCATTTAATCTACCTAACAAATATGGTCTTGAAAGCCTGCGGGCTACCTGGCCCGACCCTGAAAATACACGGGCTTGGTTTTTGATATATACACCCGAAAAAAAGGTCGGGTTGGGTCAGGCTCAAATATTCACGGGTTTTGGCCCGGGCCCGACCCGACCCGGGCTAACCTGCGGACTGTCCTCCTTTATTAAAACAATATTAAAATATTGATTTATATAGAAATTTTCATGACTAATGTAACATTATTATTCATATCTACTTAATAATTTTAAAACTATTGACCATAAATTTGTAATATCATTTATACATGTTTAGTAAATTATAATATTAATATAGTCTAATATTTAAATCATCAAATTAATGAATATTTAGAAAACGTTGAACCCTTATACCTCTTTATTTCGCTAACTAGATTTATATATTTTAATTTTATTTTGTTCATATTGATTTATTTAAATTTATATTGTCTTTATTTATAAGTTCAAAAAATTCGAAAAGCCCTGAAATCCTATCTGAGCCGAGATTTAAAATATAAGCCCGAAAAAAATGGGTCGAGCTGGACTCGAACTCAAATATGTATGGGTTTCACAGGCTTTGGGCCGGGCCGAGTCGGGGTAACCTGATTAACATCCTTATGTGAGGACTAAAATGATACATTAATTCAAACACAACACATAAAAAGGTTCAAATTGTAATTAGGGATGACAATCGGGCTAGCCCGGCCCGGCCTGAAGCCCGGGAAGCCCGTACACATTTGAGCCCGAGCCCGGCCG